>JAUIMM010000207.1:2170000-2385000 GCA_031769625.1 Taudactylus pleione | reverse complement strand
ATGTGTTTGTTTTCCTGACAACGGGGCCGTAAGGGCCTTGAAACGTTGAATAAATTTTGCCATACATCAAACCCTGGAGTGACGCGTTGTGTTCCGTCCTGCCTTGTGACAGCACACCTTGGATCTTTATATATATATATATATATATATATAGATAGATATATCAACCCCCCCATAGCATCCATCAAATGTGGGTGTGTGTATATGTGTGTATATATATATATATATATATATATATATGGGCAGCACAGATGGTGTAATGGTTAGCATTACTGCCTCACAGCACTGAGGTCATGGGTTCGATTCCCACCATGGCCCTACCTGTGCGGAGTTTGTATATTCTCCCTGTGCTTGCGTGGGTTTTCTCCGGGTACTCCGGTTTCCTCCCACACACCAAAAATATACTGGTAGGTTAATTGGCTCCCAACAAAATTAACCCTAGTGTGTATGTGTGTGCGCATGTGATAGGGAATATAGATTGTAAGCTCCACTGAGGCAGGGACTGATGTGAATGGCCAAATATTGTCTGTAAAGCGCTGCGGAATATGTGTGCGCTATATAAATAACTGGTAATAAATAAATAAAAAAAATAAAAATATATATATATATATATATATACATATACTGTATATTGCCTGATATTTATATCAGCTGCACCTCGGAGTGCTACGGAGTGGGACCTAAAAGTTCAATGTTTATAGGGAAGAGGGTACCTTAGAGGGCGCTAAAACACCATCATTTGTGCAACAATAAAATACACTGATCTTAGTACCAATCGATATATATAAAAACTCCACAGTTCATGAAGATGATCACCCAGCAAATGGCCAATGCCAAAATGAAATCAAATAATGATTTATTTTATAAAATTCACAGATCATAGAATACAGCTTATGTAAAATATAATATTGTTGTGATGCCACTATTAGGAAGATGCTGTATATCTTTTTTCAGGCTTTTCCAAAAGACATTTTGAATAGCGGTAATCAGGTTGAATATAAAACCCTACACGTTTCATTCGTATGGGACTTCTTCGGGGGTAATCAAGTTCTTAAATGACAATTCTCATGTAGTGTGAACTTACTCTTAAAATGGACCCAGGAATCAAAAGGGGGTTAGATACTTTGTATGGGAATAAGCCTGATTTGGATAACAAGTCAGGTGTGATAAGAACTTGCAATTAGAGATGCCATACACCTCAAAAACAGCTTGATCTCTTGTATAAGGTTAAGCTTTGAATAAATTCTAGAACTTCAATCAGGGAGTTCAGTATAAAACAGTCCAACTGTTGAGGTAGTTGGACTGTTTTCTACTGAACTCCCTGATTGAAGCTACAGAATTTATTCAAAGCTTAACCTTATATGAGAGATCAAGCGGGGGTGTAATGCCACAGCAGGGGGGCTTGTTTCATTGGGTCCTCCTGCCATAGCATTCAGCAACCCCTACTAGTCAGCCAAGGCCATGGATTCTTTGGGAAGAGGGGGACTCCCCAGGGAAGGAGAAACCCTCTCGTGAACACCACAGGCTGATAGACCGGGGCTATACTCAGCACCCATGGAGGCAGTGAGTGCTGAGTTCATGGTTACTACTACCTAAATGAGCGCTAACCAGGAGAATCTCCCATTGAAAAAAATGAGGAGATCATTCATTGGCTGAGAAAGGCAAGCCCCTGGGCTCTTTCAACCAATAAACGCTTCCCCCATTCGCATCAGTGGTGGGAACCGCTAGGTTATTAGTGGTTCATTTATGGTGCGGCACATAACATGGGTCAGTTAGTCAGTGCAAAGTTATCTAATGGGGGTGAAAATTATTTTTATTACAGTATGTGACATTTAGGGAAATATGACTGTATGGGTGACATGATAGCATCAGTATTTGTGCATGCGCAGTGCGGCAACCTGAGCCACTCCAGCTGCTGTGGAACTGCACATGCCAGCATTCCTAACACATATTTGCTGTTAAGGCATGCGAAATCTGTGGCAGGACATGCTGGCATGTGTAGTTCCACAGGAGTTTGAGTGTCTACTCCTGTTCTACACATATCTTGATATGACAAATAGGCACATCAGACACTATTACTGAAATGACAGGGTCACGGGTTTCTCATATGCAGTGCTCTTCCGTCAGTTGGTCACTGGGGTCTATGTAATAAGCCTTGGTTAGAGATAAAGTGGGTGGAGATAAAGTACCAACCAAACAGCTCCTGTCTGTCATGTTACAGGCTGTGTTTGAAAAATGACAGTTAGGAGCTGATTGGTTAGTACTTTATTTTCCTCCACTTTATCTCTCTCCAAGGCTTAGAACATAGACCCCACTATCTTGTACATTTGTCCATTAGGACTGGTCAACATTATTTATTATTTTATATATGTTGACATTACGGGTCTGATTCTGAGATGGGCGCAGACGCAGCCATAGCTGCGTCTTTTGCCACAGTCGCGTCTGAATCTTTATGCTAATGCCGCATCCGATTTTCAAACAACTAATACGCCCATTTAGGGCACTGGATTTCCTTCACGTTTCAGCACATTCAAACACCCTACGGCAGGTGCAGTTTCTCAATCCGAGTATGACCTCCTGTGTAAGCAGATCACACCCACTTCAGCTTCACCACCTCCCTGTTCCCTGTAAGGAACACCCACTAAAATTCCAAGATTGTGCAACCGATTCTTTGCTGTGGCTCGCATGCATACATAGGGCCGTATTCAATTAGAGGAGAAAAGCCGTGATCAGCGAAAAGCATTCGCTGATGCGATGTTTCCGCCACATTCCAAAGTATCGCCCTATTCAATTCCAGCACGTTTTCCATAGACACAAACAGGCCAAAAGTTTCTGTACCCAAAGGCAGGAGAAAATCCCTATTTTTGCCCAAAAATGTGGAGACTTAGGGCCTGATTCAGAGCCGCCTCGTAAGCAGCCGCTCGTTCATTCCGAGTGATGTTTGCACAACTGCGCATGCGTACGGATCGTAATACGCATGCGCGAACCAGTCAGTGCGGCTGAAAATCGTTTGTTCGCTAAATAGCGAATGCCTGCTATTTTGAGTGACAGGAGGAGGCGTATGTGGGTGGTAACAGGGGAAGGTGCTTGAAAACGGGGAGGGGAGATCTGAACGCAGGCGTGCTTAAAGGTCAAAACGGGCGTTTTATGGGTGTGCATAATTAATACAGCAGCGTCATTGACCACGTCACTGGGTTATTTTATAGTCAGAACTGCTCGCAAGATTGCGGTAGGAAAAACCAACCACAAGAATAGCGAGCAGTTCATACGCTGGTCGATGTACTCGATTAATCTAATAAATAGCGGACATGACGTAGGATGCGAGCGGCCAGGGAGCGTAGTTTCTCAAAAAACGACCGCATGTTTTGTTCGCTCGTTCAGACATAGAGGCGTGAACAGACCGCAAAGAGCGAACGGTTCATTTGAATAGCCACCCCTTTTTTCTGAACGAGCAAGCGCAAATAGCGTCCGGCTCTGAATCAGGCCCTTAGTTCAGAACCTTTTGGACACCCCCCTATTGACTAATTAGGCAAAAAAAAAAAAGATCTAAATTCACCCTAAAACACACATGTCATTAAAATGTTAAAAGTGTTTTTAAATGGGTACAAAGTACTGGGTCAGGTATTTAGGGTGCTGTATGGATGGGACAGGTGTTTTTAGGATTGCAGGAGGCTGCAGCAGGTTGTTGTTTTTTTTTGTTTGTTTTTTATAATGCACTTTATAGACACAAGAATATACTAGTACCCATTTAAATGTACCCCCAATTTAACTACATCAATTGTTTTTTCCCAAAAGAAATTGCTTTTTATAATTCTTCCACACTTATGCAAATATGCAAATAACAGCCCTATGACTCAATTTAACAAGCAAAAATACTTTTATTAGGTCTATTAATACACTTTTATATTGATTACCAGGGTCAGTTAGGCTTTTTAGGGGGTACAGACTGATTTCCCCAAAAAAACCTTCCTTTTCGCTAGTTTTGCTATTTGTTGCATTCGCACATAGGCGTTTCCGCTAGTTTTGCAACTGAATATGGCAAAAAGCAGGAGCACGCATTGTTAGTAGGCAAAAAACATTTCATCAAAACAGGTGAATGAGGCAAAAACATCACACTTATCGCCGATCCCGGCTTTTCACCACTAATTGAATCCAGCCCTTAGACTTAAAACATTGGCCATTTGCATGCAACATCACCACTTTGTCCACCTCTGAATCAGACCCTATGACTGTCAATATTTTGACTGTCTTCATTTTAACCATCGACCTAATGACCATGTCGACATTTAGATTTTTGACATTTTGACCAGATCAACATTTCACATTTTGGTGTCGACCTTATGATTGTTTAGCATTTCTTGACTACACCCATATATATACATACATGTGTGTAAATATTTTTTTAAATGATAAATCATTGAATAGATGATATTGGGCTTACTATGACGATGACAGTGGAGCATGCTATGAATATCCATTACCAATCACCATCCAGCTGTCAATGGGAACAGAGGCACTGGTGGGTGTATCCCATGAACAATGGGAGCCCAGCCAGGTTTCCTTCAATTGCTCCTTTTTATGAGCAATAGTAAAAGACAAGTAATTTAGAGTACTGTAATTCAACCAGTACAAGACAAGTCACATAAATATCGTGCAGAAAGTATAATGGCCTACAACCTGCTTCTAATTATTAGAGATGTGCAGTTCAGTTTTCCCGAAAAACGAACACACCTGAACTTTGGGGTTCCGAGTCGAATAGAGTCCTGGCTTGGTGCTGCTGTAAGTTCGAAACTCGGATTTAAAAAACAAATCTCAGGTTTTGGATTGCATGTAAACAGGTTCAAATTACAAGATTTTTGCTGTTTTTATAAATTTTAATAAAATCTAAAAACCAAACACTTGTCGGTATGTCACGACCTGGCCATTGAGGTTTCCAGTCAGAGTACTGGGAGTCTGGGTGACTAGGTGGGTAGGCAGCAGTAAACAAGGAGAAAGTACATACCACTTCCTCATCGGCTAATTCCGGGTGTTGACGAGACCTGACCTGACTATATATCATGTCTATAAAGAGTGCTGACAAACTTGGAAACTTTGATTGGCATTTTCTAAATACTCCAGAAAAACTCAGAAAAAAATAAATTCAAGACACAACAAATGCCCCTCTTAGATGATAAAATTTGTAATTATTTTGTTTTGAAACATGGTACTAATGAATCAGAATGGCACTGTGATATTTCTCTCATAGTCTTGCAGTATTGATATTTCAAATATTTGGAAAACCAAATTAAAATGTATCAACCCAGTGATTTCTAATTACATTGATTCCTTTAAAAATATATCTCAGAGATTGTGACCAGTTAGTACTGCCTTGCACTAATAGCACTAACAGTTAAATTTACACATATGTAGTTGAGATCACAATTTTACCTTACTGACATAGGGCACCAATAATTGTTAGGGGTTAAGGCATGATATTCTAATAAAAATTCTTCACCTGCATTTGGTATGCTCTTCCTCAGACTCAAAGGAGGTCACCTAGACCACCAACATTTTGTGGGAGCCTAAAACACTGACATCAACCAAATACAAGAAATGGAAATAACCCAACCTCTGCGCATCCAAACAACAAGAATATACTAAACGGGATATACAATAAATACCAAACTTGAAGTCGTTATCTTCCTGCAGATAGTGTTAGTTCAACATGGTACATGGTATAAAAGTTCTTCTTGTGCAGAATCTTCTGAACAAACAAGAGAAGGAAAAGAAAAAATATACACTTTGAGAAAGACTTATTGTTGAAACGCGTTGGTGGGAGCAGGATATAGGGGTACCTTTTTGGACTTGGACATTAGTGATTTGTTGAGGAGGAGTCCGGACTTACCATCCAAACCAGGTCATTATTTTTCCATCTATGTCTCATTTATCCATTGGGCACCCAGTTTATTTATGTTTTTAAATAAGAAATAAAATTATTATATGGTTTGTGACGGCTAGTTCTTATCTTACTCCATATCAGTACCAACCTTTTTCATTCTGGGGACTTGAGGAGGAGATACCAGATAGACTGCAAAGGAACAGAACCAGCCGTTTTCAAAGAAACCATTACGAGCATACACGCCCATTTCAAGTGTGAGTTGGGGTACGCCCATCCCTATATATTATATGTATGGGTGAGCACTATCATTGAAATATTGCACAGTGGTGAGAAGAACTTTCCAGTCAGTTAAAGATACAATGATGTGAGGAATCTGTAATATCTTAACATGAGTGCGGTACGCCCACTTTCCACACTTAGAGGAAGAAATTATGTCCTCTTATTTGATACGAAAGACTGTTTTATGAACTACTACACCATTGTTTTTTTCTTTTTCTTTTCTTCTCTTGTTTGTTTGTAAGATTCCGCACAAGAAGAACTTTTATACCATGTACCACTTTGAAATAACACTATCTGCAGGAAGATAACGACTTCAAGTTTGGTATTTATTGTATATCCCGTTTAGTATATTCTCGCTGTTTGGATGCACAGAGGTTAGGTTATTTCCATTTCTTGTGTTTGGTTGATATCTATTGTAGGAGGTTGGTGATCACCCCCTGGTTATTTCCCACTTTGCTGCTCCTGGTGCGTAGTTGTCCATCGTATTAATTGTTTATTTAAAACACTGACATGTTGTTTTTTTCTTCCCAGTCACCTCAGTCATTTAAATTAAACACACACAGCTTCCTCATTGGCTGACATTAAAGATACGGGGTGTATGTAATAATTTTATTCAACTTGTAAGTCATGTGCATGTCTTACCCTCCATAGTATTGCTGCTGGCTCCATGACGGAGGTACTAGTAGCAATAGAAATAAACACTCCCTCACCCCATGCTTTCTCCCCACAAGTTAAAAAGCAGTGAAGCGTGCAGGATCTGAGGGCTTGACATCCTGACGGTCATAGGCATCCTTAGAGGGAAGGGGCATCTAAGGCACTGAAATGCTTCCCCCAGCTGCAATGGTCCTGGGACCCCAGGTCACTATCAGCCCTCAAGGCTGCTTCAACAGACCAAAGGCTGCTTCACAACATGGTCCCTTGGCCACAACTATAAAGGCCACAATCAGCCTCCAAGCCTGCTCCAACAGCCCCAAGTCTGCTTCACATCATCAGTCCTTTGGCCATGACTATAAAGGCCACAATCAGCCTCCAAGCCTGCTCCAATAGCCCTAAGGCTGCTTCACATCACCAGTCCCTTGGCCACCACTATAAAGGCCACAACCAGCCCTCAAAGCTGCTCCTTCAGCCCACAGGCTGCATCTCATATTCTACACTTGGACGCAACTAGTCAACTGGCAGCAGTCCTCTGACAACTCTTGTCTGATTAACCATCCAATCCATAACACAAAGATGATGAATGTTCCTCTAAAACAGTCCTGGCCAACTTGTACTCTCCAGCTGTTTTGAATCTACAAGTCCCAGCATACCCTCCTACTGACCAGCGTTTGAAAAAGAGGGACTTGTAGTTTTACAACAGCTGGAGAACTACAGGCTGGCCATGCCTGCTCTAAAAGTATTTTTTATATTTGTTTTTCTGTTTTATACTTTATTTTTTTAATTTATTTTTATACTGTTCCCCTTCTCCATTACTATATATATTAGGAGTTACTTTGTTACATTGTTAGCATCATTGGCTTCTATTCATGGGTTTACTTGAGCATTAACACATTTCTTCTGCCATGCCTGTGTCCTTCATACCTCTGCAATGCCCTTGATGAAGCTTTGAGCGAAATGTGCATAGGCTATAGCGGCGTCCGTGTTGAAGGGCGCTGCATGCTGTTTTAAACAGACACTATTCTCTATATGTGCTAATACTCGATTATGATGATTTGATGTTGTAATTAGGAGCACGTTACTGATACTCCAAGGTCGCTGTATGAAAACTGGCACTGCAGTATATGTTAGGAAGTTATTAGGGGAGCATTATGCATACACTCTAGAGCCTCCATGGAGATCAGCTGTGCTGCTTGTGAGAGCACCAGGCTATAGCTACAAAAGATTTACTGTCAACCCCTTGGGAGATTACTGACAAGGGCCCTGATTCAGAGCCGGACGCTCTGAATCAGGGCGTTTCTTTCTTTTTTTTGGAGCGGCCTACTGGCCGCTCGCATAGCTGTGGGTGACCACCCACAGCTATAGCGAGCGGCCAGGTTGATGGTTGCGATGGTCAAGACCATCGTGACCATCGGGCTTGCAATGAGACCCTTGTGGTAGGGTCTTGTGGCTCCCCTGCGTTCTGATCTCCACTCCCCGTTTTCAAGCACCTTCCCCTGTTACCACCCACATACGCCTCATTCTGTCACTCAAAATAGCAGGCACTCGCTATATTGCGTACAAACGATTTTCAGCCGCACTGACTCGTTCGCGCATGCGTACTAAAAACCGTACGCATGCGCAGATGTGCGAACATCGCTCGGAACGAGCGTACTGCCGCTAGCGAGTGGCTCTGAATGAGGGCCTTTGTCTTCTGTGGAGAGTACCATGCTGTTAACTCCCAGCCTCAATGGAGATATCGGCAATATAGTAACTGTTACATACTTATGATAGGAGCCATAATAGGGGGAACTATATGACCCTACGAAACAATAGACACAATTATGCATTGGGGCGATTTACACCCTTCATTTATCAGAATATACCTATAAACTGTTATACATTTTGCACTATAAAGAGATTCTTTTAGTCATAGTGCATTATATTACGCTGCTATAACTTAACCAATGGAGTCAAACAATATTGCTACATATTTATAAGGGATTAGTAGAGAGAGCAAATTATAATGCTTGTTTAATTATAATATAGGTGATATTAAAACACCAACTAAGGCTCATCAGTGTGATGAGAACTCCAGTTCCTATTTCTGCCACAAATGTTACCAAGTTATTGGGAGAATATTACACTGACACTTCAGAACCCCTGTGGAGATATCAACTTTGCATTGTGTGATAATTAGCAGCTATTCTGAGGATTATATCTTTATTGTAATGGATTACCAGGACCGACATATCTCTCTACCTAAAAGGACTAAACTCCGTTGTTTATTATTATTTATTCCTATCGGACAACATTGCTATATGGAGTGCAATTTATGTACTCTAATTGTTGAGTGAATTTCCAGCAATTGGATCATTTGAAAGAGCACTATAAATAGTAACAATTTTCTCTCCTTTTTAACGGAAGTCAATTGAGTGATACATTTTGGTTACACTATGAAGGAGTTATTATTGAGTTACAACAATGTGCTACATATATAAGTTACCAACTAAATAGGTAGAGATGATAATATAGTTTAAATCTTGGAGAATGTATTAACCATACACAGCTATAGAAACCTTTATCAATTATTGAATATCCGGAATATCTTGTCACTATTATATAATTTTAGGTAGACCTAAGCCACCCTCAGTGATATAAGATCTTATACAGTAGATCTAATCATCTTAGTGATATAAAATCCTATACAGTAGATCCAATTATTGGATTGAATTTATGGAACTGTCATAGATTGACCAATTTAGATATGTCCTATATATATATAAACCTGAGTGGATGCAACATATTCTAATGGTGTACTTTTCACTATACAACATCATTTAAATTAATATTGGCATAGTTACGCCGATACAATAAATCAAGTCAATTACATTATAGAATTAAAGCACAACTATTAGGTAATAGTGTCTTTTTAATCACTTTATTTCACACAATGATATAATTATCACACTGATCACAATACTTCGCTGGCTTTTAATAGTTATAATAAAAACAATAAAACTAGACAAAATAATACAATAAAATATAAGCAGTTAGAAATTTTATTGATAAATAAAAGTTATATTTTATGTTTTCTTTGTATCTGGACGATAACACAATTAATATATATACAAATATAACTCATCCAGTGAATGCCCCTTATAGGAATACTTTTTTCTTCTTTTTCTTCTGTCTATTGATTTTATTCCTGGGAGCACCTCCACCTGAATACTCTATTGGACTGAATGTGTCCTCTGTAATTCAATAATATATGGACTGGAATGGATGAGAGACTAATATATGTTCAATAAATGATTAATTTGTATGTCTGTGCGGACACTTTCCCCTTCTTTGTGCATACCTCTGAAGTGCACCATGACTACATGGAGTGATCTGCAGATTCCCTATAGAGTCAGTTCATGTTCTGGATCTAATCAGAGTTGTCACTATTGTAAAAATCCCTACTCTTAGTGGCCCAGGTCTCTGCGCCATGGTCAGAGATCTTTGTGCATAATGCTGATTTTGAACTATGACTCTGTGCAAAGCTCAAATCTGCACATAACCACTTTTAAAGTGAAGCTACAGAATGAAACAGGTGGCTGGGGAAAGGTACAAAGGTGGGGGGGGAGTTTGAGACATTTGTCCATTATTCAGATTGACAGTAAAATTAGAAAAAAATCTAAAAACTATTAAACATATTTTTATTATAAATAAATTAATGATAATAATAATAATAATAATAATAATAATAATAATAATGTTGGGCCTGGGGATAAACTATAATAAAACTTGACCAAAACAGTTACATCACTTCAACATATAACTCCCAACATGTACCCTACCATTTTAATCAATCATTTGTAGACAATTATAAAACATGAGATGCTGTTTTGATGGTGATTTCCTGGGCTCATATGATAAACTGAGAACTACCATCAGAATGTTTATGACTGAGAAGGCATGACAGACTGAAGGCGATACGTTTGTGCACCATCACCTTCATATAAAAGCTTGCCATAAACTGGAGTGAAATGGACATTATGCTAGATCCGATCCCAGATTTCATTTCTTTTTTTTCGCAGGGAAATGTACTGCAGACTTCACCGCATCTCTATGTCTAAATTAGACATTACACTTGATTTCCATTATGCTGCCAATGAGCTATGAGGTTTTCATGCACACTTCCACTTCATGTCACCTAGAATCCTTTCCACATTGTATCTCAACTACCTCCCAGTTCATAAATTGCATTTCTCCATGATTTCCAAGATTTTCTGCTTGAAAAGTTACATAGCTTTTTTGTAATTCAAGTGCTTAGGACGGAACAAGTGAAATGTACAAGGTTCCCAGCAAAATGAGAGCTGCCTTTTGTCATTACAGGAGAAAGAATATGTATTTACAAAACACTTCCCCCCACACTGACAAGTTCTACTTTCAGGAAATTCAATATTTCTTACATGGCGTATTTATATTTACAAGAGCTTGAGAATATGACCATGGTAGAGGCTTTTTCATATTTCAAGTCAATTTCCAAATTTTACAGTATAGATGACTGACTAGTTGAAAGGACAACTCTGCATGGTATTTGCACCTATATAATAATGTTATGTACATAACATATACAGTATATGGCGAGCCACTTATGTCTGGCCCGCAAAGGGACGTACTGTCAGCAAATGTTCCCCTGAATTATCTACATATCAGATTTATCTACATATCATTTTTAACTGTTGGACTATTTGAAGGATGTAGTTTACAACACAAACCTCCATACTTTGGAGGTACTGAAGGAGAATATTCAACATGCGATCGAAACAACTGACTTCGCTGATTTGTGTATTGTATACGTCAACATGATGAGTATTTGAGCACAAAATGTATATTTTCACAGGGAGACCACTTGCAACATATTTTGTGATACCGAGTATTTGATTTATAATTATTATAATAAAAGTAAGTACTACCTCCCAATCCAACCATTGCAGGTATGCTTGAAGTCGTTTATTGGCTAATGTTCATGCATACACACCTATGCAATAATTAGGCTCATCAGCCAATATTAGATGATCAGCTCAATATTTGTATAGGTGAGCACCCAGCTTTATACTGTAGTAATCATGCCAGAAGTGACCCCATTATAATGTATTTATGCCTCAATACAAACTATGTAGTAATGTCCCTGTAGTTCACAAGGTAATATTGCTCCTGTAATTCCTATGGTAGTAATGCATCCATAATTAATAATGTTTTAATGTACCCATAATTCATATGTAGTGATGTCCCCATTATTCATAATTTAGTTATGCCCCTAAAATTCATAATAAAGTAATTCATAATATAGTAGAGATGAGTGGTTCAGCTTTTGAGAAAACTGAACACACCTGAACTTAAGGGTTCTGAGTTGAACCAAGTCCTAGTTTAGAATCACTTTGGGGTTCCCAGTAGAACCGAGTACTGACTCAGGTTTTTTTGCACTTTGGAAATCGGATCTAAAAACAGATCTTGCGTATTTTGGATTAAATTTAAGTCACTCCCTCATGATTTTAGGTGCTGTGAAGTGGTCAGAAATGATTGGAAAGGAATGTTATTGATATTAATACTACTATAGGAACACAATAGGTCCAAGTTGCATGATGTTAGCTGATTTTATAAATTTTTAAAGTAATCCAAAACCAAATCCAAACTAAAGCAATTGAGGGTGGTTTTGGCAACACTAAAATATGGTGATCTGTGCTCATCTCTATATTATAGTACATTAATGGGGGCGCCAGTCAATAGATCTACATTAAAAAGGTTGACACTGTCTAGATAGACACTACATGGCAGACAGTTAATAGGTTGACAGGGACAAAAGGTTGACACACAAAAGGTCAGCATGAAAATAGACAAGTGCAAAAGGACGATGGGCTCAAAAAATCGACACTGAAATGGTCGCCACTTGTTTTTTGTTTTGTTTTTTTAGTGTTAGGGTCAGGCACTAAGGAGGGTTAGGGTTAGACTCTAGGAGGGACAGTTAGGGCTAGGCACTTAACCCAACAATTAGGGTTGGGCACTAGGAGGGACAGTTAGGGTTATGCACTTACCCCGATGGTTAGGTTTAGGCACGAGGAGGGAAGGTTAAGGTGAAGATTAGGGTTAGAAAAAAAAATGTCAACCATTTTTCTGTCAACCTTTTGACCCTGCCAACCTTTTGTACCTGTCTAACTTCATCCATGTCGATCTTCTGCCCCTGATGACCTTTTGTCCGTGTCAACCTCTTGACTGTCTATCTAGCCATGGTCTATCTCTTTCATGTACTGTAGATCTTTTATACCAAACCAATTTAATGCATGAACCTGACTCAAAATGTACAATCTCCAGGGTGCTCGGCGAGTTAATAGATGGGCATTAATTCAACAGCAGTGCCTTTGTACAGGTCAGCATGTGAACAGATTACTGTATTAATTCCAGTAAGGGGGGTAGGGGTGGCATTACTATATAATGAATAAGGGGGACATTATTATATTATGAATTTTGGGGGTATTTATTCTGAATTACAGAGCATTACTACATTAAGTTTACCAGGGAGCTGAGAGACAGTTTATGACCCATCTGGCAAAGAATTTTACTTTGTAGGCTTTTGAGACTGTCACCAACCAAGGGGTACTGATGTAAAATAGGAAAATGTATTCAATATTTTGAAGATTTATTGTTGTTTACGAAAATTAATTTATAAGAATGTTTTGTGGGAGATAATTTTATCACTGTTAATCAATATCACCATTTTACTATCATTTCAAAGGCAAAACAGGTCGGAAAAATTGTGGTATATAACAATGGTATATTTTGTTATACTATACACCATATGCAGAAGCATGTTATTCAGCTATTGTCTTCAGCATTGAGAGCTACTACCAGTCATATACAATTTGACTGTGGGGTTCTTTGTAACTGAGTATTAGCAGGGAAAACCACCATATAATCAAGCACCTGGATATTACACCAGATATAAATGTTTGTATACCTTGGGGTATAAATTAATAAAGTGTCATATTGCTACACCAGAGACTCCATTTTTGTTTGATCTGCGCTTTTGATATGTTGCACATCAACATTCCAAAGCTGACATTAACTGTTCACTGCTAAACCTCTCCCCAGGGAAACTGAGTTCCCCATCAGTAATGAATAGCACCAGCCCACAGCAATGCTGACAGCCGGAGAGGATATTAGGGTTAGCACTAACATTTGGCGCATTCACATTCACCCAAGTTAGTTGAACAACTTGGCAGTGGCCAGAGTGAGCCGGTGAAAGACAGAGCCAGAGCCAATCACTAAAGGAAGACGAGAGAACTCCACATTTTGTTTAGCCTTGTTCTTTGTGTATTGATGACATTATGTTGTAATTTTTCTTGTTCTGCTCAGATACAAGGTAATACTGCATTCATTTTTTTTTTCGTTTATATGTACGTAAACGTAATTGTTATGTATGACGTGTTATAAATTTCCATTATCATACTAATCTCACACATACTACTTAGTGTAACCATGGCTACATACTCTACCAAAGCCTGCCTTCACCTATGTAACTGCTAATGCCCGGCCGCATATTTTGAGATTATCCCACAGCTGAGGCAATGAATTGTGTTTGCTGGAGCTGAGAGCTTCTCTCTACTGCTATCATTGGTATCACCACTGTTTAAGTGATTGTAAAAGGTACATTTTACTATGCAGTATAAATAAAAAATAATATCAAGGTGTATATTTACTAAAGGTCAATTTCAGTCAATTTCAAATAGATCTAAATCGATCAACATTGATGTTATATTTCTTGGGCTAAATCACACATTTACTAACAGACAATTTTTTATTAGTTTTTTTTTAAATGTTAATAAATGTGTGATTTACCCCTAGAAACACAACAATGATGTTTACCAATTTAGATCTATTTGAAATCAACTAAAATTGATCTTTAGTAAATATACCCCTAAAAGTTATGAAACCATACAAAAAAGTACAAGACTGCAAATCAACTTATTTTAAAGTAGCACTGACTTTCATTACAACTTCTAACAATCTAAAGTCGTCTTCTTAACGGGTAAAAGTTTGATACCCTATGTAAATGTTAGACATGAATAATTTTGCTCCATTTATAAGGAAAAATTTACAGATGTGCTCATCACTCCAGTTTTACAATTACTCATACATTTGTGTCCACAGGGCGTGATCAAGGGTTCCAGCCACAGTGGGCTAATGCACATATAACCACCACACACCCCCTATAATATAATTTTCTAAATGTCCCCTCCATAATTCATAACCATAGTTACATCCTATGCCTATGAGATTCATTCTAGTCCAGGTGGTTACTCCCATTTCTTCTACACTATGACATTGTTATTAGTTGACATCCACAACTATTAAAGTTTCAGGGAGCTGGGCACATTTTAAAGACTAATATGTGCTTGATTGCTCAGGCTGTGCCCAAATAGGTTAGAGGCTAGAAGTCCCAGCGCTATAGGCTGCAGCTTCATCAGCCTATTGGTTGATCAGGCACTATATGACCCTGGTAGTCCAACCACGACCGGCGTAAGGGATTTGAAATCTGAACATCTGGATGCCTGTAATTGCACTACAATGAGCACTACAATAAAAAAGCAGAAACGAAGCCAATAATAAGGTACTGTACTTGTGGATTACCCACCAATCAGCTCCTAGAGCTGTATTGAGTTCTTAGCAGTCATTAAAAAGATAATGCACCTCTTTCATAAAAGCATTGTATGGTAGTCCCTTTCACTGATCCATAAATTATGGTGCTAGTTTCAAAATAAATTTGGTATTTAAACAATCTAAACATCTCAGATAAACTGGACTACATAGATCAATTTGCACTTTGCCTAATGTGGCTGACTGAGATCTTGTTGCCTAGAAATTAAAACGAAATATGAAAATACTGTACATCATACCAAACACATTTTACACTTACTGACAGTCATAAAAGTGAAGAGCCTGAATGATTATACCACCAATTTTTGAATGCATATTCACTGGGATACCAGGAGGAAATATTAGCCTTAAAGCAGGTGTGCAAAACAATATTCTACTTTGCATTTTGTCACACATGATGCCGGTAAAGGAACCATATGCCTTTACTATATATATATATATATATATATATATATATATATATATATATACACCCAGCAAAGCCTATTGTGTTGCACAGCAAGTTATTTATTAAATTGTTTGTACAGTAAAAAATCTAAACTTTCTTTATTTTGCATGACAGTTGTCATATCCCAGCCTTGTAATTCTACTGCATGTCTAGAATGGATCCATTTGTCAGGATACATTGTCCTAATTCCCAGCTTACGTGCATTTCATTCTCTCCTCAGCAACGCCTCCCTGATCTGTTAAACTGAATACCTTTCATGGTCTTGTAATAAACTGGAAGTGAGTAACAGTGGGATATCAAAGGAAATAATACTCTTGTTGCAGTTGCTTCTGGGGTAGCCTCCTGAATGTGGCTCATACGATATATCATCTTTCCTGACACCTTTCACTCTCAATTATTTGGCTGCTGTCAAAACAAATCCATCAAATTACAGTGCTGTGTCTTCATGCTACCGTTCTATTGTAAGCTGGCTGCATTAACTTTGAAATAGAAGGAAGTATACATTTTTATCTGTATTATTTATTTAAGACTCCTTTCTCCCTAGTGAGTTATCTCACAAGCATGGCAAATTCAAATTATCTTATGTCAAATGCTGAATAAGTTCTGCTACAAAATGTGCTTTTTCAATCATAGCACACCAGGGAATATGCACACATAAAAGACCCATTGCATGATGGAAAATATATATTTTATTACATTATTACCACTATAGACCAATGTTATATGCTTTATTATGTACATACGTGGATGATCAGAATCAAATTTAATACAGCTCAGCAAGTTATGACTGATAAAGTTGAATTGCAAAACTGAACATGCGCAATTTTATGTCTTCAGTTACTACTTCTGCTTTACAGTATGTAAAACAGTCTGTACAGCAAGAGCAAACACTGTAATACTGATATACTGTACAATTGAATTATTACAACTATTATTACTGTTATTGATGTCCCTAAGCCAGTCCAGTCTCACAATATTAATTATGAGTGATTCTTTTTGAAAAAAAATGAAGTTTATTAAATAAATAAAAACTGTTAAAATACTACATTTATTGCTAAATCAGTCCAAAATGTATACTAAACGTAAAATAAAAATAAAACTGAAAACTGAAAAAAAGCAGTGAGAATAAATACAGTGATATTGACCATAAGTCTAGATGTATTCTTCAGTATTATACTAATGTGGCTATTGTGGAATATATTATCCAATATCTAAAGTAATAAAGTAAGCATGAGAAAAGTGCAGTTTCCAAAATTACTATCTAATATTGCTATTTACAGCAATAATTTTAACTAGCATTAGTTAAACAACATTACATGTAAGGATGATAGTACAGCCATTTGTCAGGAATTATGACCTCAGTGTGAGGCTTTCCTTCATATCGACCCGTCCTTTGTCCTTTTTCTCACAGAAATATAACCATTCAATTACTGGCAACTTCCCACCATTCTTTTATTTGTCCAGAATTCTTTAGATAGCTGGAAACACACTTTTTCCAATTGCATTTATTATGTGCTTAACTATATTGTTCATATTCAAGACACACAGGTATAAAATTATTCTTTACACCTTGTAAGAAATAGTCAACAGGAAAAACAGCTCTAGAAATGTCTATTCCTAAATCATTAATTTGTTAGAACAACAAAAAAAACAACAATCCTTTGTACAGGCTTATGCTGGGCATACACAGCCAGATAAAATGTCTGTCAGACCGACAGACATTTTATCTGGCCGGCTGCCAGCCGCAGATGTCGCCGGCATACACTGTGAGAGAAATCTCACAGTGTATCAGCCCGACATCGGCGCTCCGCCCCCAGGGGAGGAGACATTTCCCTGTTCCTTCCGTAGGAAGGAACACAGGAAATGTCTGTCTGTCGGCCGCGCTGGGCATACACTGCCCGATGCGGCCGACAGTTACCGGGTAAATATTGCATCGGACGGGCATGCTGGACAATCCTGCATGCCCGACCGAGCAATATTTAACCCTCGGTCGCCCGCACACATGCTACAATTATCGGGGCGCTCCGCCGATATCAGGCGGATCGCCCCGATAATTGTAGCGTGAATGGCCAGCATTACTCTAATTTTTATTTTGTTTATTTTTATAAATCATGTCATAGAGATTAATGCTGTGGTACAAGGCTTAAAGGGGGAGATTTGTTAAGCATTATTATTATTATTATTATTATTATTATAAAAAGAAGTAGAGGTAGTGAATAAAGTAAGTAACCAATCAGATTCTAGCTATCATTTTCTAGACTGTACAAATAAATGATAACTAGAATGTTACTGATTGGTTACTATGGTCAACTTTTATCTTTTTATATAGGTTTGCTAAATCTCCTTCACAGCAACAAATTACAATGTAGCTTAATAAATAAAAGAAACCCCAAAATGACAGAGAATATGTACAAAAATGATCATGTAAGTAAAAGAGTAATGGCTAAGCAATAGTGCAGTTTAAATTTAAGGGGGTGGGGGAGCAGAATTTGTGATGGGGGCCTGTTGTTTATGGCCTCTGGTGGTCCAAGGTGCACAAATTTCTTGGAAGCAATCTTATAATAGAGGGGGAGATAATATATAAAGGGGCGACTTTTTGCTGAAGAGGTAGAGTGCTAATTCACCTGTCCTGCAAATTGCGCTCTCCCTCTTCTGGCTGTCACTGATCAGCAGCTGTGGGTGAATGCGCATGTGCCATCTTTTATTACCAAGTGGCACCTGCGCCCTCTTCATTATACACACAAGAACACACGGGGGAGAAACGGTAACTGCGGCATATAACATGCACAGTTACCAGTTATGCCTATAAAGCAGGGTCATACATCTACACCAGAAGGTACAACAGGCACTGCAACTGGGTGATTTTACACCCTGTGCTGCCCCTGAAAGTGTGATATTAAGATGACACTCAAGTGGGTTGGGGCCACTGGCATCAAGAAGAAGATCCATGCAACACAGAGAAAGCCATGCTAACATGGGGAGAAATACAAATTCCACACAAATGGGCTGTGACTGGTATTTGTTCATGCCCAAACATTTTGAGGGAAATTCTGAGTTGGACCCAGCTGCATCTGAATTATTGTCCAACCAAGGCAGTCTATAGACTCAAATATGCTAATATACAGTAGCTATCTGTCCGTCTATGTGCATATTTGTTGGATTTCATGTGTCCCGGTCACACCACCCACTGTGATTTTTTTATGTCCATGCTGCATACTGTACGTCATCATTAATATCTTGGCTTGCTCCAGCCCCAAGCTAGGTATAAAAGATCCATCTGAAACATGCACCTAAACTTTGTACAATTACCTTAAACAATCACAGACATCGGATTACGCTCCCATGATACTCTCATGATACTGCCATCAGACTCGTCGCCCAGAAACACACACTTGACATTAGTCTTCATTCACTCTAGATCCAACACTGATGCAACTACTTGCTACTTCAGATGCATTGTGCAGCGCATACAAACAATGTATTTTCAGATTAAGGCACAGTATGCACAGTCGGCTTGAAATTGCAAAGTGCATCCAATTCTTAACATGTGTCCGACTTACAGGGGTATTTAATATGAAAGGTTAACTTCCCTGGCGAAGTTAACGTTTCATATCGGAGTTTTTTTCCGCGTAAAGGTATGGTGCGCGCTCCCGCTTATCCCCGTATTCAAAATAAAATTAGCGAAAACGGGAAACTCCGAAGTTGGATTTGCGTAAAGTTACGAATTTTTCCTTAAAATAATTGTAAGACTCCCCTAAAGTTGTAAAAACATGGGGGAACACTATGGGTACCCCGTTTTAGCCTTTAATTGAAAGTCTGGGATTTAAATAGCCGCAGGAGGTGTTTTTTTTCCGACATTGAAGAAGTGATGCAGAAGAGCACTTAGGTTATTTTTTTCGTTTTTTTAAGTGATCCCATAAAATTTGGGGTACATGAAAATGGGTACTAGCATATTTTTAAGTCCCTAAAGTCAGTTTTTAAAAATTCTGCATTTGTGCACCTGCCGCTATAATTCTATTCTAGAAAACATCTGCCACATACTTGCAGAATAGCCCTGAACATATTTCCCTATTGTTATACAATTTTTTCCCATTTTTTTTTTTGCACCCCAATTTTTAAATTAATTTTTTGGGGTGTCCCTATTTTTTTTTTAAACTTTTTTTGACACAGTTCTTTTTTAAATGTCAATCTCAGGGGTGCAGGCTATTTTTTTTAAGCCTGCACCCCTAAACCCCAATTCAGCACTTTTTTTCGACACCTATTCAATGGTGAAAAGTTATCACCATTTTTTATCAAAGACTTTTCAATAAGTCTTTGATATTGAATATGGTGTAAAACTAAAACAAGTGATATTAACGCAAAACCGTTAAAAAGTGCGATATTAACGCAAAAAACAATGTTATCGCACCCATATTGAATACCCCTATAAGAATCAGGCCCTACTGTATATCTCCAAACATTCCAAAAAAGATAATTGTGGCAATGAATTACATAAGTGTTGTTAGTTTTAGGGTTTTTGACAATTTTCCAGTCGTTTTGTGTGATCTGCTAATTTACTAAAGGCAAAACTGATGGGGATCTGCTGCCAAACATTGGTTAGCTATCAATGCTAAACAAATATAAGAAGTTTAGGATCCCCCCAAGTTTTTAATTACCAGCACTAGCCAGGGCTGGTTACACTAAAGCAGGTAGACATGCAGTGTGAGGTCCGCCTTCCATAATGTCAACCAGCACTAGACTGGTCAGCCGAGGCTTGAAATCCCTAGGGAAGTAGGACCCCCCCATCAATGGGGTCCTTCCTCCATAAGAACCACAAGCCCTGTTATGAACACCCCCACACCCATCATCCACCAATTTATTACTCACAAATCCTTGGAAAAAGATCCTCTTTAGTCCAGGTAGCATCCATTGGTCTTGGAAAAACATAAAAATTACAATACTGCTCTTCTGGGAGCCCCGACGCAACTCACACTACATACAAATGAATAGGGCAATGCTGATTGGACATCAATCTTCTGGCATTACCACTACTGATGGGCATATCGTTAGTCTTTACTGCTACTAATGGACATTTTACTGGAACTCACTACTAATCATCACCTTAGTAGTCATTAGCACTACTAGCCTTCTAACTGGATATTACTAACGGCCATCTTACTGGACATTACTGTGACTGATTGACAACTTTCTGGATATAAATACTAATAAACCTCTTCTGGGGCATTATTACTATTATGTTACATTCTGTTGTCATCACTGGTATATTTGATTCTTGATGGGCAATATTCATCTTGCACAGCAGTGCATTACCAATTGCTTATTACATTACTGGCACATTTTGTTTTCATTGGTATATTTGATCTCAATGGGCAGTATTACTACCATTTTATATTTTGTGGGAATGGGAGTGCTGTGATACTGGGGGTCTCCAATCCCTGGGGTCCTGTTCCAAGTGGCAGAATATAGCATTTTATCCCCACTGACACCAGCATTATAGCGGTAGCCAAAGGAACTTATAATGGTGACTCTGGGATTCAAAAGAATCAACAAGACAAGCAACTGCCCCCTGCAGTTCCCAGGAGATATAGCACCATATTGGGGCCCAGAAGGATGTGGCAGCAGTGGCCAGGGAGGATCTAGCCACCCACTTACTCGAGCTGATTTCAGGGGGATAAATCATATGGAAGTATCTTGGGTAGGAGATATAACAATTAAATAATTATTATTATCCTTTGATTACATGGTGCCACAAGGGGTCTGCTGCACCTTACATAGTACAAAGACAGAAACAGTATGAACAAAAACATGAACAAAAGTTGTTTATAAACACAACAGTCATAATACTCATAACACTGCCATTGTAGGCAGTGGGGAGGATATCATAGAAAAAGTGAGGGAAGGAAAAGCATATTAGGGAAGAGAACTATCTACAAGACTTAGGGCTCGATCCTATGAGCCGCGATGATCTCGTCAGTGCGGGTCAAAATTCAGCGAATTTGGGCTTGGAGCGGGATGCGAAGGGTGCAAGCTGCTGGTCTGTTGCCGGCGTTTTAACACCGTTGCAACGACAACCTAGAGATGAGTCCTTGTAGTGCATGGACTGGATGGAAGATCCCCTCCCCTGCCACAATGGAAATACTGTTGGGAGGCGAGAAACTGTGCAGGCTGATTCCCATGCTATCTGATTCACTCAGCCCAGATTAATTAAAAAAGCATAGTACTGAATAACCCCTGCCGAGAAATTCTGGATGCTCATCAAAACCAATTATTGAGACTGTCAGGGCTACCTTTGAACAATTAGGGCTCTATTCATTATCACTTAATTTCGTGAAAATGAAAATCTTCACCTACATTTGCATTTTCTGGACAATCATCAAAAAGGTAATGCATATCACAGATATCTCCTGCTTACCTTTCTCTGCCGAAATGGCCCACTGTCCCAATACACTAGTATGGGGACAGAAATTCATCAAGCTCTGAAAATACTATATTTTTGTAGCTTGACAACGGGAGCATTCGCCATCTTTAGATCTCTTTCGCCATCTTTCAGATCCCTCCGCCACTGTCCGGCTCGTTCCGCTGATCACTGGGGTTTTGTGCCCCTGCGTTCACGCAGGTGCACTAGTTTCACTGCTCTAAAAGAAGAAGTGAAAAGATTCGGGGAGAGAGCTGATGTTTTTATCAGCTGTCTTCGCGCCGGAGCAATGACGAATTGCTCTAGCGCTCACCACAAGTTGAAATGTTAATTATCAGGATCCGTTCGGACCCCGATAATTAACATAATGAATAGAGACCTCAATACCATTCTGCTTACAATGTACTGCATTAGCCTAGTGCTTGCTGTAATCCTGTGACCTACTGTATGTAATAATATGATTTTGCTAAGCTTTGGCAGGCATTCTAAAGCCGGGTACACATTGGAGCGATGTCGAGCTGATATGCCATTTCGTAATGACATATCGCCTACATCGCTCAGTGGTCGCTAGCAATAGTCACCGGGCTTGATGTTCTGCACATCAAACCTAGCGATATCTTTAGCGGCCAGTGTATTGCTAATGAATGACGTAACAGTGATCGTTCCATCATTCATTAAAGTCGTCCAGTGAGGACGCACAACACAATCACTGTTCATGGGCATTCGTTCGGACATTGGTGTGTACAGCGTACGCAGCTTAAGTTACTGGGTGATCTGATTGCGAGTCCTAAGCTTAAGTAATATTTGAAAGAAATGTGTCTATGGCTTTCCTATTATGTTATTCTGGAAATTCCAGTAATATATTTATGGGTTTTTAGTTTTCCAAAAGGCAGTGATAGTAGGGGATGTGTAGGACTCAGTGACATCACAATTCTCTGTTCATTGTTTGTGTTAGAAAACAACATCTCCAGTGTCTCTCTCTGCTGTGAAACTTGGGGAGATGTACTTGGAGAGAGATAAAGTACCAACCAATTAGCTCTTAACTGTCATGTTACAGGCTGTGTTTGAAAAATGACAGTTAGGAGCTGATTGGTGGGTACTTTATCTATCTCCACCTTATCTCTCTCCAAGGTTTAGTACATCTACCCCATTATCGCCAAACTGCTGGTGTAGTTGGTGCAGTTTATCCGTGATGCACTCATCATGTTGGTATTTACAATGTCAGCAATCATAATGTTGACACATAATGTTGTATGTTGTTAACATACAGTAGCAACATGGAACACATTGACATGTGCAGAAAGTTGAAATGTTCACAATGTCGACATCTGAAATGTCGACATGTGAAATGATAACATTCTCAGAATGCTGACACATACGGTTAGAATGCAGGAGGGGAGGTTAGGGTCTGGCGGCAGGGGGTTAGCATTAGGCACTAGGGGGATGGTAAGTATTAGGGGTGTTACTCACCACATGATGTCGGCAGTCATCAATGCATCACCGCCGGGCCTGCAAGACAGTGCTGGGGTGCAGGAACTGCCAATCAGTTAACTCACTGGTGAATCACCAGGAATGTGATTTCAACATTCTGTTCATGCTGACATTTAATCAGTGTTAACATGATGAATGTTGACGTTGTTAGTGTCAAAATGACAAGCATGTTAACATTATGAATGTTGACAACATATTCTGAACCCACTGATCCTGCATGCAGCATAACAATCGGAATAAAAGTAACACAGAAAGAATGTTTCTGGCAAGATGGTTACTTATAGGTATATGTTATTTAGAGCATCACAACTAAATATGATTGGTACACAAAGTGTCAAGTAGTAGTGTGTTTTCTAAACTAATGCTCAGATGCAGGTCCGTAGCTAGGGTAGTGCGGCCGGTGCCATTGCACAGGGCACCACAGGTCAGGGGGCGCTGTTTGGGCCTGTCAAATTTCTGTTTATTATCATTCTCACTTGTAGCTTTCTCTTATTTCATCCCCAGCATCTCCTGGCCTCTTCCCTGGCCCTTCCCCATGAGGCCATTCCCCTTTTTTGGGTGCATTATGTCCCTTTGAAAAATGAAGTGGGCGCAAATGCTCTTTCTGCACAGGGCACCAAAAAGTCTAGTTACGGCTCTGCTCAGATGTACCATATAGAATAATACAGGGAGTTGGGAAAGTCCCTCCGCAGTGACCGTGATCTAAGTATGTGACAGTCCAAAATTCAAATATGGTAGCCACACTAAGTGCCAGTGAGTCAAAGCCAGTGATGTCCTGCAGCATTTGGAGTGGTATATGGTGACTCGCCTATTTTGCATTTTGGACTGCGCTACAGCCCCACCTCATAGCCGCCACTCTCTGACACACACTTAGCACACAGTCACTGCAGATGGACATTTATTGGAGGGAATATATTTGAAAGTAGACTTGTTCATAAGGTCCTATAATTTGGTTCACACAAAGAAAACACTGTATGGACCTATTCCCTGAAACCTCCAAACAGTCCCATATCATCTGAATATTATTGCCAACCATTGTTGTGGTTATTTGGGGTTGATTCAAGTCAATAATAGTTACCCATACATAATCAGTGTGCATTGGCTGCAAGCCAGTGTGTCTGCATAGCTTGTGTGTTTGTTACAGGTATATTATGTTTTATATAACGTAATTCATAGTTAAACAGGAGGCAAAGATAAAAACAATTTACTTGGAATCACTACTTCTGTCATGTGAGTTCTTTTTACCATTCATTTCATGCACCTGCTTTGTACTATGCCTGGGCACTTTTATTCAATGGTTAGCATGGATATGTTTACTGCTGAATTACTGCACCGCATGCACAATCTTGTAACTACTATACATTGCTGTTCATGTCCTCACCTTCAACGTACTCCATCCACTCACTTCCTATTCCTCACCTGGTGCTCTGTGCTACTCACCACTATCTACTCCTAGACTGTCCATTTGCCCCTGTCTGCTCACTGTCATCACCATCTTTCTTCATCTCTGCCTTGACTCCCTCAGAAATTACTTCTACTGTGCCTCTGCTTAACATGCTGCTTTCCATGTCCTCCTACACTGCCCTATCACCTGGTCCACACCCCAAACTGTGCTTTTCCTACTTGATCCTACTATTTCTCTTTACCACACCTCTAGGATGTAATATCTCTTTAATTTCTGTGTCATGTCTGTCCTCCAGGGTCATAAATAGGGTTGTGCGATCAGCACCATCCCTGCCCTATGGCACCTGCATGTGGCTTGCAGGGTGCCTGCAACAGCATCCTGCAGCCACTAGCGCTGCTGCAGAGTCGCCCGGAGCATCCAAGGAACACTCCAAACAGGCACCCTGCAGTCGTTGGAGCTGCTCCGAGTGTTCTTAGGTTACTCTGGGGACTGGGCAGTGCTCTACTTACTGGAATCAGTGTCCCCGCTCTTTAGGGGTGACACCATGACATCACAGGTTTAGGGGGCAGGGCTGGCACAGAGTGCCATATAGCCCTGTTACAGCACTGCTGTCCTCTATCTACTTTTAACCAAATGGTCATAATTAAAGTTTCCCTATTCAGAGATATCTGCAACTCTAATTAATAATCAGAATGTCACCAAATGTGGAGGAAGAAAAAATGAATTACAAAATTTTGCCTATAAGGTGCCGTACAAGGTGAAATGCTTCTATTTCTTTATTTTAATATCATTTTGTTAACAACATCTGAAAAAATACAAACAGTGCAAACAACAAGATTATATCCTTCACAGAGGATATAGGGCCTGATTCAGATCTGTTCGCTAGGCTGCATTCGCACGAAACCTGCCGATGTTTGCAATGTGCGCATGCATACGCATCGCAGTGCGTGTGCACGAACCAGTCCATGCGATCACAAAGCGATTGCCCCTTGTACATAGACGCCTCACTATCTTGAGTGACAGACAAAAAACTACAAATTAGGACTGCGCTATAAAATATAATATCTCATATATATCGCTTGTTTGAAATTAATCAACGATCAAGGCTCCTCTAAATATAAAAAAATAATTTATTCACAGCCTACAATAGATAGAAGTAAACAATAAACATAATAAAACAAAAACCATGTTTCTAAAACACACAGTAATTGTATAAAATAGCACTGGTAGCAACTAAATTTAAATCACTTGTGACATGCACATAATCATTCCACATAAAGCTTAGTGCATCAGCAAATGTCCTGATGGAAAAGAGGGAGATATCTCTACATTAGTGGGTATATATCTGTCTGTATACACTCTTATCCATCTGCATAATATCGGTTAAAGAAAGTCTATTCATGCACTGTGAATGCCTTTAGTAGCTAAAGTATGCTCTCACCACATATGTTCAAATTGTAGAAGTAGCGGAGCAATACCATCTGCCTGTGTTCAAAAGCCGTCCTGGGAGACCACGGTGTGGTGGATGAAAAGCGGACGCTCTCACACTGGATGTTTCCCTTTGTGTACAGGAGACTCCTGGTAGCTTAATGCAATCTTTTTCCAACCGCACTGGATAGTAGCGCAAGTGGGTGAACAGGTAAGTACCCAGGTAGGTACACGAATCACAGGCAGGGTCACAAGTGGATTTTAAAACCCCATGAATTTTGACATTTTTCGCTCCACCAGGGAGCTTTTTCAAGATCTTGGTGGTCTCCCAGGACTCCCAGGACGGCTTTTGAACACAGGCAGACGGCATTGCTCTGCTACTTCTACAAAGTGAACTTATGCGGTGAGAGCATACTTTCGCTACTAAAGGCATACACGGTGCATGAAAAGACTTTCTTTAACCGATAATATGCAGATGGATAAGAGCTTATACAGACAGATATATACCGTACTCACTAAAGGAGAGATATCTCCCTCTTTTCCATCAGGAAATTTGCTGATGCACTAAGGCCCTGATTCAGAGCCGGACGCTCTGACCAGAGCGCTCGCTCTGAATCAGGGCCCACCTCCATAAATATGGAGCGTCCTCCTGGACGCTCGTATAGCTGTGGGTCACCACCCACAGCCTATACGAGCGTGCAGGATGATGGCCAGTGCGACCAGAAGCCTGCGGTTGAGTTTCTCAACCGCAAGGCCAGGAGTGATTTTGGCTCTATCAGAGCCAAAATCACTCCCACTGACATCACTAGTGATGTCAGTGGGGCCGGCTTCTGACGGTAGGCATTCCCTTGGGAACGCCTCCGTCTGGCTGGCACGCCCCCGGCACGCCCACCAAAGGGGACGTGCTGTCAATCAACATCGACAGCACGCCCCCTTTGATCAGACACAAATTGCGAAGGAAAGTCCTTCGCTCGTCGCGTCTCGCGCATGCGCACGACGGAGCTCCCTCCGTCGTGCACATGCGCAGTGCACACCATCGACCCACTTGCGAGCGGACAGCCGCTCGCGAGTGGGTCTGAATGAGGCCCTAAGCTTTATGTGGAATGACTATGTGCATGTCACAAGTGATTTAAATGTAATTGCTACCAGTGCTATTTTATACAATTACTGTGTGTTTTAGATACGCGTTTTTTGTTTTATTATGTCTATTGTTTACTTCTTTCTATTATATTATATTTTATAGCACAGTCCTACTTTGTAGTTTTTTGTGGGTGACTTTAGTGAGACCAGGTGGTACTGGTCTATTTGGACTAGCAGCTTGAATTGTTTTATTTACACACCTGTTTTATTAGTGCAAGGAGCTAGTTGTTGTTTTTGCTCCAACTAGATTTCAGATTGAGTGACAGGACAAGCCGTTTGTGGGTGGTGACAGGGGTTGGTCGATGGAAACGGGGGAATGGTGGTGTGAATGCAGGCGTTGTCTGAGGGTCTTAACACCGTTTCAGAAGCGTACATAATTAAGACGGAGCGTCATAGTAATTGTCACATGGTTGAATTACACACTGAAGCACTCACAGGGCCTCATTCCGAGGCGGTCGGAGGATGCAAGCGGTCGCTCAGAAACTGGGCAGCCACTTGCATCCTGACCGGCCGCCTCTGTTGCGGTCGTTAGGCTGTGGGTTAACACCCACAGCTCTAACGACCGCTCCGGTGATGGTCGCGATGGTCAGAGACCATCGCGACCATCGGGGCTTATGACGAGACCCTAGGGTAGGGTCTCCCTTGTCGTAAGCCCCGGAGAGCTTCTGGCTCTGTCTGAGCCGGAAGGTCTCCACTGACATCACTAGTGATGTCAGTGGGGCCGCCCCCAAACGGTAGGCGTTCCCATGGGAACGCCTCCGTTTGGGCTGCCACCCCCCGGCCCACCTTCCAAACGGGGCGAGCTGTCAATCAACATCGACAGCTCACCCCCTTTGGATCGAGACCCACTACGACCGGCGCTGTCGGTCGTAGCGGGTCTCACACATGCGCACGACGGCGATGGCGCCATTGTGCGCATGCTCTGTGGGGGCCATCGACCCGGTCCGAGCGCATCGGCGCTAACGACCGGGTCTGAATGACCCCCACAGTGCTTGCGGTAGGGTATGGTCAGCCACAAGTGCTGCATATGCTTCCGATGGTACTCGATGTTACCGATGGTTGCATACACTTCCTGGAGATGACGTGTATCGCTAAGGGAAAGTGAGCATTTTAAGACAAGCTGTTGGGCAGCTAAATACACACCGCAATCGAACGCCAAGACATAGTGGGCGTGCTAATGCCTTGCCGTGCGATCGCGGGCTTTGCATACTTTGGCTGCGTGTGAACGCTCTAGCGAGCGGGTCTGAATCGGGCCCATATACTGTAGTAAACAGAATATGATATTGTGCTACACTTGAAATCGACAGGTACATTCTGAGTTAAGCACCGGATAAAAAAAGAATGAAGTTCAGATGCCTAGGATTTTAAATTTAACAAAGGAGAAGAGAAAAAAAGAAAAAAAAAAAAAAAGGGGGGGGATGAAAAGAGAGAAACTCAGGGAAGGGGAGATGGGGTACTCTCAAGCAATATTGTGCGGTCAAAGTCTGCATGATGTTGAGTAGTATTAGAGCAGCAGAGAAGAGATATAGGACCTCATTCAGAGTCGGTCGTTGCGGCTGCACGGTCGTACCCCACCGATGTTCGCTATACTGCGCATGCGTAAAGTTCGCAATGCGCGTGCGCAAACTAGCTGCTACGATTTCTCTCTCCTTGAACACAGCCAGGTCGGTAGTTTGAGTGACAGATGGAGGCGTTTGTGGGTGGTAACAGGGGAAAGTGCTTGAAAACGGGGGAGTGGAGATCCGAACGCAGACGTGCCTAATTATGTGAACGGCGTTTTATGGGAGTGCATACGGTTTATGGGAGTGCATAATTAACAAATTAGCGTCATGGCAACTTGCGAGGGAATCATTTGAATATCCGGCCCCCTTTCCCGTACGACCAAGCGGCCACTTCGACCGACTCTGAATGAGGTCCATAGTACCATTGAGTCCAGGGGTCCCAAGTTCTACGAAACCAGATCGATATATTTCTCAGGATACTTGTCATCAATTCCATCTCGGGTATGTACTGTACATATTTTTTCATTGAGAGCAAATATTCTGTGCCAGGTTGGATTGTTCCAGGAACCAGTTATAAGGCAGGAGGCTCCACTTTAAATGTATCTAACAAGTCTGTTACTATGTTCTGGAGTATTTGGGAATGGGAGGGGGAGTAGGAAGTTTTTAAGGTGTAAAAGTATGTCAGTATTAGAGAATGAATAAGAATATGCAAGTTTGATGAGAATGTCTAAAATATTAGGCAGCTCCACTAAATGTGCACTAAGGAGCCAAAATCCTGACATCATCTCCATCTGAGGTGGGGAGGAATTAGGAAAGACCTTCTGTAATCTTGTTGGCACTAGATACAAGATAAAAATTTATATGCATTATCGTTAATGTAAACATTGAAACAGGATTTTTCTACCCCTATATAGATGTCTGACCAGTCCTCTATGTCAAGTATCCCACCAAGATCCCTCTCTCAGTTATTCTCATGAGATGTATTTACTACTGTACTTTTAGTTACTGCAAAGAATTGCTCAGGCAGAACTGTGCAAATGTGGTTAGTGGCCTTTGAGATCCTTCTGATGAGGAACTAGAAAAAATGCCTTGTTTGTAAATGAAAAAAAGTGATGGTGGGTAGGTCAAATAAGTCTTGTAGATATACAAATGTAGGGGATATACTATCTTTTGGTAGATCATTGACAAATATTTGACCTCACACAAAAGAAGATTTGTTCTACTCTTCCTAGATAGCCTATCAGAGTGCAAGAGTAATTTTCATCTCCTGCTGGTTTCCCTGTTATATTGGAAACCAGCGCTGGCAGTTTAACAATAGGAATTTGATGGTAGGAAGGGGGAATAGACTGTTTTACATGGTTATTTTTTACAGAGTACACTGTTCATGTAAACTGTTTTGCCTTCCAGGCTGGTGGAGTATTTACGTTCTTTTGTGAAAGGCAATGCATAGCAAGAAACATTCCTGGAAACGTGCCCTTCCCTTTCCTTTATATCATTATAATAATCTCGCTCCAGCAAAGTAAATATTGTTTCAGCATAATTCAACAAATCAAGGTTCACTGATGTGCCTACTCCATAGGAACACCTTCAAAACCTCAACCATCGGTCTGTATATACAAGTTTCTACATCTCCACAAATGTCATTTTGCTCCACACACCTATATTCTACACAAATCAAAGCACACCAAGGGCTATATGTAATAACCGCCAGGGTGTCAAAAGTGCTGATTTTTCTGCAATCTAGATTCAAGATTTAAAGCAACAGTTTTTTTAAGGCAAACCAGGTTGGATTGGCAAATCATAGAGTATCACATTTGGGCAACTTGGTACAAATCTATATTAGCACTGCGTGTTGACCTTTTTTTGCTTTATAAATGTCCTTCAATGTATTGCAGCAAATTTCCAAAGACTAGGTTTACTCAGTTTGTCAAAAATGACATTTTTATTTTAGTATTGAGGCAGGGCACAGTGTATGGGGACCAGTCTTCAGAAACGGCTAATTTTGTGCAAAATGGCAATTGGAGTATTTACTCTTACTGAGAAAGCAGAATAAAGAAAGGTTATTGAAGACAGATGCAGAAGAGCAGGAAGAACTGTATGCTTGCACAACTTTGACAGTTTCAGGGAGAAAGATTGAAAATGAAGCTTTAGACAGGAGAATGTTGTCATTGTTGTTTGATGACTTCTTAACAAATGGTTGCATCATTATTGCTAGGAAAAAATAAGATGAAAACAAAATAATGAAAGCTTTACTGGCGCCTTATTTTTAGCTAGAAAACCCCCCAGTGGTCCTGTGTATTGCCTGAGAATATGACATATAATCCATAACAAGCATTTTCCCCCTTGTATTAGTATCCCTTAGAGTAAATCACTTGTTTAAACTACCTTTCTATGTGAAATAAACTATTTAAAATGATGGGAGGTTGAAGAGTTTGCATTTATTATTTATACAATGAATGCAAAATGCCAAATAAGGTTATTGGATATGCAGTACAGGCATAATAACCTATGTAGGGCACTTCTCTATTTTAAAAGCATTGTTTTTTAACAGTAGCAGAGGCTGGGTAGGCAACAATAATAAAACATCTCCAATGGTTTCTCTTTTTGAAAGCATATCTCATCTTATTTTGTTTACTTAAATGCGGAAGGCTCTTGTGTATTTAGATAATTTATTTAACATCTTAACTCAAAGTTCGCGTTTTGGCTGCCAAGTAAACTTAAGCAGTTTCTTGTCTGATAGAGATTCCTTGAATGTGTACGCTCCATATAAATTAGTGTATGCTGAAGTAATACAGGCGTGTAGTTTAAAGGCATACTTACTTTTTTCTGTCCCTTCCGACACACATGCCGAAAGGTTAGATGCAGGTGGTCCCTGTTGGGTAGAGCAGAGCAAATCACAACATTATGACCTAGCCCCCATGTAACAAAGCTGTGAATCATGACATCATGAAAAAGGGATGGGGCCATGATGATGCAATTAGCTGAGAATGCCATCATCACGTCCATGGTCCAGCCTATTTCATTAGGATGTGGGCAGGTTGTAGGAGAGTTACCTGCTCTCTGGGAAGTTAAGGGGACTCCCAACATTTGTCAGTCTCACGTGCATTCAGAGAAAATAAGCAAGCATATATAAGGTCTGTTCAAACATATTTTAGTTTGTTCCATTAATTTGCATTTATGAGCAAGAGACATTAGCTCAATTTAGTGATCAAGCTTCACACAAATTTCATCCATAGACGCCAACTGACAGGAAATTCACTGACAGTCAAATAAAATTAGTAAAAGCTTGTTCATACTAATATGATGTAAATGTGGTGTTCAGTCTCTTCAACACATGAAAACCATATTAACGTAAAAATCCATCTAAGTCAGTAGGAATAGTTCAGACCCATGTGTTGATAACTGTTCAACAATGTAGTGTTAAAATAAATCCTGCTTGCATTTATTTTGGTGCAGTAATGTTAGAAATATAATGAAATAAATAGTTGCTGCATTAAAAACACTAATCATAGGTGTTAGATGGGTCATTCTGTGTCAAATCAACACACTGATTTTACCTCATCAGCTCAGATTTTGATAAAATTTGGTATATGGAGAGTATATATGTAGTCTAAGAAAAATACAAAATATTATTTAAATATATCATGCCATTACCAAAATACGGCTATGTAAAGTTTTCAAAAATCTGTCAAAAGCGCACAACCAGTATAATTTCAAATCACCATAGCAGCTCTCCTAATTAAGCTAGAGAGGTGGGAGTGGTGTCAGTTTACTGTGTTTTTATGCCCTTTCCTATGATATACAACACAATAGACTTTGTGAGGAAAAACTTTTTCCAAATTCAAACTGAAATTTTTGATCATGATTATCTCAAAAAGTGCGTCGACAAAATAATTAAAAAAAATTCTGGAAAGAGTCTATATTAATGTTAAATGTTTGTCAAAATGTAAAAGTGGGAGGATAATGGGTTTAAAGTTTAAAATATTTTTTACAGTTCAATACTGTAAGGTTAGAAAGGTTTCAAGCAGTTGTCTAATTTTTTTTAATAATGATGGTAACCCTTCTTATACCTCCATAATGAATTTATAAACTTACAAATGTCTTTGCAAGGACAGTGTTTTGTGTCCAAGCTCTTTAACAGCTGCTGCAATTGTATGCATTGTGCCAGTGGCGGACCAAGACAGCAATGAACCACATTAGAATAAATATAAATGTACCCTCAGTTTACCAGTCCTAAATAAACACATCCCTTTGTTCACTTTCTCTGTGAGCCTCTATTCTCTCAACAGTTTATTCATAGTTTTACCACTTGTCTTGGGGTTACCTTTTACTATCAGTAACCTGACATTACTAACAACTTGTACTGGTGGTACTCAACCACCAAACACCAAAATCTCACCAGCTGTGAGTGTCAACTGTGCACTATAAGTAGAAAAGTAATTGCTGTCACCACCAGGCTCCTTCACTACCACCAGGCTCCTTCATTGACACCACAAACCAGTTGCTTCTTAATATTTGGTATAGTTTCTACTGCACCTCTTTGCTGAAGACTATGGGCATGATTCAGAGGTGGACACACTTACATTCACAACTGCGATGTCAGATGCAGCATACTTGTGATAATGCTAATGACTCACCATCGTCTTTTGTACAGAGACACACACCACCGTTATCTCAGATCAAACGGTTACGTACAAAACACGCAACAACAGGAACAATGGTCGCACATCAGTTGCACCATCGCACTTCTGAGCACTCCTATTCTGTCTTAGAACCCCCGATACCTCCCCCAAATGGTCACTACATGTCACTTACTTTGTGAATAATTCCTCACTGCATCCGGCGTCTCCCGGTCAAACGCCACACATGCTTAGTGCGTCACTGACACATGTGCAGTGCCAAAAAAACACTCCATTGCATCCGACATTGACATTGCAGCCATTTCCAAATCAGGCTTTAGAACTCTAAACTACTAACCTCTAACTTTGGATCAAGACTGTAGGGTAGCAGCCAGATTGTTGACTCTGGATGCTTGGTTTAATATAGGACAACCGGGAAAGGATAATAGTTTAGCTATTGTCTGTACTGTACATACACATGAAGCTGTGGTGTTTGCGAGGGTATAGGTTAGAGAAAAGCATTATACAGTAGGGCAACTTCCTGGCTGTGGGTAGCAATGGTATATAGCACAGACAGCAAGAATCATAATTAGCACAATACAAACACTAGTGCTACTGTACCCTTAGTAAGTCAGTCATTAGTTTGCCGGAGTCACAGGGAAACAATGTCTTTGTTACTTACATTATTAGATATAGTGTTGCTCTTGGCTGTCCCAGAGACAAGTCAGCATGTAACACAGATGAATATAAAAGCTTCTGTACATCTAGAGCAGCAGTGGTACTTGCAGCATTTATGTCATGATGACTATTCAGTGTGGCTCTTATTGGTCCTTGTCATTCATGTTCTGCCTATGTTAGCACAGAAAAGTACCTGAGCATAACATATTCCTCTAAGTGAAACATCATTGTTATTATTACTGACATTGGTGCTCATTAAAATACATAAGTTAGACACTGGATTTCTGTAGGCTCTGAAAGCTATTTCATGTTCCTCGAAGGGATATACAAATGAATAGAGACGGCTTCAATTTGCTTAAAAGAAAAATTGAAATTTGGATTTTGACCTACGGAGGAGGTTTGCAATTATACTTACATAAAGAAAGAAAAACACACACACACAAAAAAAAACAGATTACCCCATACACACAGATACACACAATTAGAATGAAGGAAAATTCGTCTTTGGTGCAAATTTGTTCACGTCTGCATCTGTTTCAAATACTGGCTGTAATGTCGGTATGTTTTGTCGACATTTGTAATAGTGACATTCATTATCTAGACACCATAATGTCAACAGGTACAAAATGTGAACACCCATTTTTCAGCCTAACCCTAACCCCTAACTCCTAACCTTAACCCTAAATGCTAACGCTAACATTTATATTGTCTACATTTTGACTGTGTCAACATTTCATGTATTTGCATTTTGACTGTGTTCACATTTTGAAGTTGTCGACATTTTTGGGTGTTGACATTTCAACCATGTCGACATTGTGACTGTCAACGTTATGGTGTGGATCTTTTGACTGTCGACATTGTGTTTGTTGACATAATGACTACATACGTAGGCCTAATTGCCATTTGAAAGTATGACAATACTTTTAAACAAGAAAGGTAAAAAAATATTATATTCAGTATAGTACCTCTTACATTGAGCATATGACATAAATTATCTAAAAGAGACATTCAGATTGGGTGAAAAATCATTTTAATATCTATATTTCTAACCTACGTGACATTACACTATGCCATAATCTCTTCATTACACATAAGAAAAGGTATGTACAGTAAATATTTCAGACATCAGCCGTAACATCAGACATTAGAGCAACCCTATGGTTGTTCAGAAAGTCCAATGGTAAATGGCCGCCGGTGCCAGTGAAACTATGTCTTTCTATGAGGTCCCTGACACTGCCCCTCCCTGATACGCCTGCCATTACACCCACTTTTGAAAGCCATAAACCCCCTCAGTCACCGGCCAGGAATGCCTGTCAAAATTGCATGGATCTCCATGCAAATCCGATATGTGTCCACCGACGGTAACCATCAGGACGTATGCACAGATTTAAAACATCGGATGTTTGCACCCAATGATCTAAATCTGTCCACCTCTGAATCCACTCTTACAGTACATAGTGTATCACATATATTCACACAGTACATGCAAAAAGGCATAGTTTATTGAGGGAATGTTCATGCTGATTGGCTAGCGGCCCATGAGAAATAACAGATGATTTCGGTCATCTGTCATTTTGTGAGGTGCAAGTATATGTGACAACATATACTACCTGTTCGGCATGGTTCGCGTAAGTCGTTTTTTTGTTTTGCCAAGATCTTGGATGCTACAGAGAGCGGTGGCAGGATAGAGGGGAGTATAGGATTTTTTTGGCAGGTACATCCAAACGGATTTCTACATGGGACAAGGGACGTGAACATCTGGCAGCAGGTTAAGTATGTGTGAGTGGATTAGGTGTATTGAATAAAGTTGTAATAGATATGGTGTGTGTCCTGTGGTTTTTGAACTATTTATTTTACAGTGGGGGTACGGGTGCTGGCCGCCTGCTGGCACTTGTAGTTCCACAAGTACCAAAGGGCAGGCAGCTAGCACCTTTAGTTCCACTGTAAAATACAATAGTTTACTACTATTTAACACTATATTACCACCGTTCCCAACGCTCCAGGGGTGCGGGGAAGAACCCCAGGCTTCTGTCCAAGCCTGGGGTTTCAGGAGAGGGGACACCCTCTTTTGGGGGGTCCCCACCTCCCTTGAGATTCCTGGCTTGGGCTGACCGGCTTGGGGTGAGAATGCTTTGGCCATGGAGATCCGGTCCTAGCGTCTCCTGGCTGTGGTATTACACCCTGGTCGGTTTGGGTCCGGTGCTGGTTTTAAATATAGGGGGACCCCTATGCAATTTTTTGCCCCTATATTTAAAACCAGCACTGGCCCTGCAACCAGGTGCTGGTTCCTAACTTCAGTGGTGTGATCTTGTTACAAACTGAAGTACTGTAAACAAAATCAGTATAGTTTAAAAAAAAAATTTATTCAGTACACAATAAATGACTTTTAGTTTTGAAAAGTTTCTGATTTTGGGTGTCAGTTAATTACATCTTTATACCCCTTATAAAAGAAAGAGAATTTAAGTTTTAAAAAAATATTTGTGTAATGCATTAAATGCATTTAAACTGGAACTTGTGCTGTTATCAGGGTGACTTTTAGTTGTAGGCACAAAAACAGACAAATCTCAGGTGCACAACTCCAAATTATTAATAATATATAAATGCAATAAAATTTTGCAATCAATAGAGGTTTTTAGCATAATCTTGGCCATGGTTATGGGCCTACCCACCATATCCAGGTAACCTCTCTAGGGTAGGTCCCTAACATACTACGATTCATACTTTTAGTTGTACAGCTGCCTTTGAAAAGTGGATAGTAATAATTTCCAACCAAATCTGCTAAGGAGCAGCTTTGATCTTTCAATGTTAATGATGTAGTTCACATTTTGGATAATTTTCAATGCAGCAGCTAAACAGTATACTGTACTTATTAGCTGCCAGATTAGATTGCTTTTATGTTTTAAACATAAATTAAATAAGATCACATTCTCTCGGACCATGGTGAATTGCACTGATTGGCATCATAACTGATTTATTTAAAAAATATGATGCCTTATTTTCTTTTGGTCAAGTAGTCCAAAAAGAAAAATATTTTGAAAGTGTAAGACAGTAGTGGGAGAAACACAAATAAAGCTTGTAAGTTTGAATAAAAACAGGAGAGTTCTAGTGCAAGCAATACTTCAACTGCAGAAGCCTCTCTCAATAATTTTAATGTTGGAGTTTAATATAAAAAAGCTAAAATGTTATTAAGCATTTTGGATAATAGGGTCTTAGTTGCACTAGTGGGATCACATTGCAGAGTGGTAAATGAGTTTTATCATCATAGTATTTTGGGGGAATTTAAGAAAAAAATACAGTAGACAAAATTATACTCTATTTGTAAAAATAAAGATAACATTTTGCTACTTTGACTGAAGAAAGTTCTTGGTATTGCTCAAACCTACTATATCCAAAGTGGGTGACGGTATACAGTATTTGATATTTTTTATTAAGAAATGCAATAGAAGCTACTGAATTGTTTAAAATCAATGTGGGCTTTAGACTTAGATCAAGACTCTTATGATTACTTAGTTAGGAACTATGGGGGTCATTCAGACCCACTCGCGAGCGGCAGTACGCTCGCAAGTGGGTCGATGTTCCCCACTGCGCATGCGCACGACGGAGGGAGCTCCGTCGCGCGCATGCCCGAGACCCAGCGAGCGAAGGACTTTCCTTCGCTCGGAGTGTCTCATCAAAGGGGGCGTGCTGTCGATGGTGACTGACAGCACGCCCCCTTTGGTGGGCGTGCCTGCCAGACGGAGGCGTTCCCAAGGGAACGCCTACCGTCTGAAGCCGGCCCCACTGACATCACTAGTGATGTCAGTGGGAGTGATTTTGGCTCTGATAGAGCCAAAATCACTCCTGGCCTTGCGGTTGAGAAACCCAACCGCAGGCTTTCACTCGCAGTTCCGATGGTCGCGATGGTCAAGACCATCGCAACCATCTTTTTGCACACTCGTATATGCTGTGGGTGGTGACCCACAGCTATACGAGCGTCCAGGAGGACGCTCCATATTAATGGAGGTGGGCCCTGATTCAGAGCGAGCGCTCTGGTCAGAGCATCCGGCTCTGAATCAGGGCCTATGAATGCTGTTGTATTTGGGTTTTATTTTATTTCTGATGATAAATTATCATGTAAAATATTTTTAGCATTAAATTTTGCGTTAAGTTGCTGTTTCCATGTTTAAGAGAAAATTACACAAACGTCATCTCTCAGGGATATTATACACTCTTCTAACTGAGCCTCTTTTACATCCCAACTACAGGCAAATGTTTAACCAAGTTTAAGATAGTTAAAATGTTCAGTTTATGGTGATGATATCTACTGTATGTATGTATGTATGTATGTATGTATGTATGAGTGACAGAGATGTATTAAATCAGTCTGTTCCAGGTTCAAAATTATTTCCATGCATATAAGAAAAGGACGCTCATGCACAGTTCGAAAAGAAAAATGAGGTCATGCATGCGTAGTGGAGCAATAGATGCCAGACAGGAAGGTAAGAACACTGCCGCCACCATCATGATTTCCAAATCGATTCTATCAATACACCATTTCTCCAGGATCAGTCCACGATCCTTCATGTGTTGGTTTTTTAGGATTCAGCTCACTAAGTCACCTTTGGATGTAGGTGGTCAATGGTTTATAAGTATATAGAAAAAAGTTATTTTAGACTTTTAATCTGGCAGATTTTAATGATTTCCTATGAAGAATCAATAATGACATTTTTGGAAGAAACTCTTTTGTTTACTCAATCCAGATATAAGAGAAAATTTTGATTTTTGCACATACTGGAGAGAATAAAAATATATATTTTGTATTGTGGAGAAATATTTTAACATGGATACAATTTCTTTTTAATTTTTTACTAAATTTATGTCATAGGTTAAGTTTAGAGTTATGATAGAGAACTTTTATTTTTGTGCTTATAATTTAATTTCTTACCCTTTCTGTCTTTTTTACTCTTTTTTTCACATTTCTTTCTGTTTTCTTTTACCTTTCTTTTCTCTGGTTTTCATTCCTCACTTTTATTTAATTTATTCTGTTGGTTTTTTCCAGTTTTTCTCAAGTTGTTCCTGTTTTATTGCCCCTGTTTTCTATTATTTTTTTTCTCCCCTTTCTGTTTCCTCTTGGTTCTTCCTAATTATCTCTTTTATGGGCCTATTTATCAATATTATTTTTACTAAAACAATGTGAAAACATGTTTTCACACCCTTTTCACATTATTTTAGTATCACCTAAATGTATGAAAGGGTTTTGGAGGAGAATTCACAAAATTCTCCTAAAAGCACATAAATTATTTTATTTTACTAAGAAGATCACATTTCCCAAACTTGTAATGGGAAATGTGACCTGCGCAAATTTACTAAATTTAAATTGTAAAAAAATAACGGAGGGAGCCCTGTGATAATACTGCTATCTTCAGAAGGCATTATTATGGCTTCCTTCCCATTCTCCCTACTCCAGCTCTGTTCTGACAGCCAGAACAGAGCTCAAAGCTGGCACCTGTAATCAGCCATGTGTGTCTAAATAGACCACAGGCAGATTACTGAAGAAAAAAAAAGTTATATAGAAAATAACTAACTAACACATACCTGCACAATGTTGCAGCCAGGGATCAGTGTTCGGCTCCTTTGACCCCAGTCAGCTGATGCTATGAAACTACCAGCCAGCATCTCAGTTTACAGCACAGATCAGCTGACTGGGGTTACAGAGAGAAAATAATTAACTAACACATACCTGCACAATGTTGCAGCCAGGGATCGGTGTTCGTCTCCTTTGACCCCAGTCAGCTGATGCTGTGAAACTACCAGCCAGCATCTCAGTTTACAGCACTGATCAGCTGACTGGGGTTACAGAGAGAAAGAGCCGGACACTGATCCCTGGGTGCAGCAGCATGTAGGTAAGTATTAGCTTAGAGGGAGGATCACAGGGAAGAATGCAGAAGGGGCCTGGTTCCAGTGGAGGGGGGGCAGTCGCTTAGGTAGCTAACGGTGCATGTGTGCCACATTCGCAGGGTATGTTTTGCAAAAAGTACCCTGAGAAGAGATACGCAGGGACAGAGCTTTCTCACAAGCTCTGTTCCTGCATGCGATATTTGATACATCCTAGTGATGTATTCAAATATCACAGTGTGGATTTGAATAATAATAATTTAAAAGGCAAAACCAACCTGGGAATCATGGTGGGCGATTTATGCAAATCGCAGGCTTATACGTATAGGCTTAAATCTGCTACTTTCTTACAACAGGAGTATTATGACTGAGCCTTGGATAGTGTGTTCCACGTTTAATTTTTCACCGACTGGAATATAATACATAATGATGCAGAACGTAATCAATAAGGCAGAAGTCTAGGCAGAACAGAATTATAGGACATATTCTGTTGGAGAAACATGTGAAATTAAGCACCCAAATACGGAATGAAGCCATTTTTCAGAGCAACAATTTTAAAAATGTTGCTCATCTCTATACATTCTGCATCACATAATACCATTCCTAGTTTAGCACCATTTTGATTATTTTTTGGGCTTTGTTCTATAGATGACAAACTTGTCCCTTAACTCAGTCATTTTTTGCCAACCCTATGTTCTCCCTTACCCTGTGCATGCAAATATGTAAATATGTCAGATCAAAGCATTGCCTGCTGCCTCAAAGAATTTCCCAGTAGCATTACGGGCCACAGCTTGGAAGCAGCCATGAGTTCCCAAGGGTTCAACTGCAACATCTTTTACAGCAGGTTCTGGGCTCTTTTTTCTCTCCAATAGGTACCTGGGGGCCTCCACGTCTTGCTTATTAAAATGCTTATTAATTTACATAGCCTGTGCAGTCTTAAACCTTATTTATTCTGAAGGGTGACCTGTACAATGACAGCATTAGATAACATTTCTGAATTAGGAAAAAGATCTACAAGTCCCAGTATAGACTTGTAGCAGTTATTTAGCAGCTCCACATCCATAGAATGCATGAGCAGGTATGGTACAAGAGGGGAGTTGCAAGATAAGAATAGACAGTGAAACAAAATATGGTTGAAAGCAAGCAATGACAAATGCAGGGGTGTGGAAGCAAAAGATAAAAAGGAGGGGGAACTAACAAGCAATGAAGTAACAGAAGAGAGAACAAAGGTAACAGAAAAGATGAAGCAGACAAGATACAAAAGGTGATATTTTAGAGAGCCCCAATAAAGACAGGTAGCATAGTGGAATTGTCCCTGAGCACTGTAGCTCTTAGGTGTATGACAGTTATGTGTGTTGGCCATTATTATCCACTTAATTTGCTAAAGCAAAAAAATCAAGAAATTTTCCCCAAATCAGTTGTATTTTAAATTATGAAATTATGTAAATTATGGCTATTTAAACCATATTCAGTATAATTTCATTAATGAAAATGCAAATTTGATAATACAATTATAATGAATAAGTGTTAAGTAGCTCTTAGTAGCATAATTTGATCATTAAAAAAATCAGTGGTGCAGTATTGGGTTGCTCAAGTAAAGGTCACCATACATCTTGTCCAGGTTAAAACAGATAAAGTGGTGCTTTAATATTGTCAGCATACAGCGACAGAAAATTAGAAACAACCTAGCCTCCATTCATGGCACCACTTCACTTCTTCAGCCCTAACTATCAAGAGCAGCTAGTCTGCGCACAACTTCACACCAAGTCTCAGTACTGTCTGTTTCTTGTAGGTATGCCCACAGGCCTCGTGGCCTGGCTTGGCTGCTACAGCCCCACTTAGACTACTGTATATCCTCTGGGCAGCAGATAGGTTTGGACAGACCCCTTTTTAAACCTGCTTGGGTGGATCCCTCGATCACAGCACAGAATCAGTGGATCACCAACGCAACGTAGCTTTATTCTATCTTATATCCCACTCCCCAGCTCACAAATCCCGGGGTGAGCAATTTGGGATGAGACATTTTCAAGTGCCTCCTCACTTTCCTCCTCAGGGCCTTCCACCTTCCAAGTTCCTGTGTCTCTTCTTTTTTCCCTGACCCTAACTTTCAAATAAAACCTTTTTTGATTCTTCCTTCATTTTAAAACTTTCAATTTCTTTTCCTGAACCTCTAACCCAACATTCTCTAATGCAACATTCATCTCTTTTTGACTGTATTTAAGAACTTCAACAATGTCCCCCATATCAGAAGGAAATAGGTTAGAATCTTCATCCTGCATACTTTTGTGATGCTCTGTACCTTTTCTTCATGGGACAAAAGATCACTATTTGTATTTATCAGCTCCATATCACCAACTTTAGGTACAGCTTCATCATTAGATAATGTGCATACGCATCACGGCATGCGACTTGCCACACAGCATACGATACAGTACTTCAGGCCACAGCAGTGTTCACACAATGCAATCCTATGGATTGCGGGAGCGAATAAGACATACGCACCTATTTGCAAGAGCTCGACTCATGGAATGCGTGCCACAGGAAGTCGTAGTGGTGGCAAACATTGGTAAAGTCTTTTCTTCAAATTTTTTTCTGCTGTTTCCTGCAGATTTTCCTCTAGAAATGTATTACTTTCAGCATGACACTCTGAAGTTGCTCTGAAAGTAGCCAAATTGGATTGGAATGTCTAGAGTTGCTCCTCAAAACTTGCTTGAATACAACAAAAACTCCATGCCTTTTGCATCCCTGTCTCTTTCCCACTGAACATGATTCTACAACATATTGAGATATTTCTCTTTTACCCCAGAGCATTGATAGAGCTTCTCAGTTAGACTATCTCTCTATAATTCATACACTGCAAGTTTTGCTTGTGTGGACACAATTAAAGGGTCTTTTTCTTTCAACACTAAAGCTAAATCTGCCACATTTTCTTGTATGCATGCTGCATTCTTATTTTTTACTTTCTGCTAGAGTACCACACACAATTAAACATTGTCTAGCTCTTAAGTACATCATTTCTGTACTTTTTTTTCAGCATAGTCTCTTTTTCAACACTTCTCCTGAAGGAGTTCAGCCATAACTGCCAATTTAAGGTCTGTCTCTTTAAGCTTTTTTAGTTCAAATTGTATTTTTTATTTCTCTTATCTAAGTAGTATTTTTAAAGAGGATAATTTATTTTGTAACTTTTCAACAATTGCTCATGCAACAATTTCTCTTCAGCAGACATTTTACTTACTGTAAATCACTTATATGCTTCACAAGATACACAAGTCTTTCATGCAAAACTTTGTTAATATAGTCAATTTCTGCCATGCTGACATAGTACTCTCTTGGTACTCTCTTGTGAGACCCAGCACCATACACTGACCACACACATTGTTAGTTTTAATCTACTTTTGCATTTAGATGTGCCTTTCTCTGTAATATCACTATCAGCTGCTGTCTATTACTGTATTCATAGAGTTTTTCTGGCACGATTTCAACTATTTTTAAACATTAGAAACATGTGGAGGCTGGGCACTGGCGTCACTAGGGAGGTGCAGAGGGTGTGGGCCACTCCGGGTGACACCATCTGAGGGGGTGACACCCAAATAGCAGAGCTGTCGGATGGTGTCACTGAGCAGCCACAACGAGAGAGAGAGGCTGGGCTGTGGGCTGCCTCCAGCAGCTGCCGTAGTTCTGAGTAAGCCCACTGTGTGCCGAGAACGGAGGGTGTGACATGCGGTCACGCCCCCGAGATAGGCACATATACAGGAGTGGCTTCGCAGAGCAAGGTCACGCCCCCTTGTGTGCGTGTGCCTTCGGCGCGCAAGGAGAAGTCCACAGACTCCACACTGTCCAACAAGCCTCACCGAGTGTCAGCAAAGTAAGTGACGCCGCTGAGGGTGGGTTGTGTTGCGCTGAAAATGGTGGGGTCAATATTCTGGTGAGTTAGGCTGAACTAACATGCTGTTACATACAGTGACTACAATCTCACGATTTCCTCAAATTTCGACCTATTACATTCCCCCTTTAGATGTGACAAATTAACCTACAGTATGTTTTTAAACTGTGGGTGGAAACCTTTGCAAACATGGGAAAATATGCAAAGTCCACACAGTTAGTGTGCAGGTTGGCACTGAACCGTGATGTTGCTGTGAGATAGCAATGCTGACTACTGTGCCACCATACTCATTTAGTACTTGCAAACATTTAGTACTTGCAAACATCAATGGTGGTAATGTAATGTTTCATGAAAAAAAAAAACGGTGCCTAGGCTTTATCAGTTCCCTATAAAATCAGTTCTATCTTCCTACATAGTGAACAGTATTATTTATTTTAGTTTTGGTAATACTATGTATGGAATAATATATGTCTGTGTTTTTTCTATATAGAGTTTTCAAATAATGTCTTAGGACAATGGGAAGAGCTGAACACAGAAAATATAGAAAGGAGCAAACATGCATTTGTTCAGTAAGTGGAATAGCACTGTATGATTTGTGGGAACAATAACGTGACAAGAAAAAAACTAAATTTACATCTTTATTGTGCTATTTATGAATCTGTAATTCATACAATATCCACAATGGCTTAATCCTATTCCACTGCCGGCATGTTTTTTGATACACTGTAAATCATATGTGCTGTGTGAATAAGGCTTGCTGCAGAAATGTGCATTAATTTCCTTACATTTAGGGAAAAGTCAATGCATTTTGTTACTCACTATAACAAGGTTTTTTTATTACACTTTTCTTTTCATGATAGTTATCAGGGTGAAAGTACAGTAAATCACGATTATGTATTGACTATTATTTTTATTTTCTGAAGGGCTACAGCATATGTAATTAGATATATTATCCCAAATGTATAGAATAAATTCCCATAAAAAATATGAACAAATATGAAAGGAATAAAAAGAAAACATGAATCTGTTACATGGAAAATAAAACATAAAAATTGTCTTTTTTCTCACTTTGGGCTAATAGAAAAATGTACATTACTAAGAAATTAATGTGAGTTTATATTCCCATTTGATTAATTGATGTTGTTAAAAACTCAGGTCACTGCAGAGAGGACTGTGGGTTGAAATACAATATAATGTGTTCCTAGCAGGTCAGTGGCAGTAGTCTTAAGGCGGTATCTAATTAGCCCCGAACATTGTTCGGGCACTTATGGACCCCCCAGGGCTATGCAGACAAAACAGCGGACAGGTATAGCCTGTGGCGGCTTTCCGCAGAGGTCGGTACTTAAAAGTTTGCCTCATGATCACTGACATCACGGGGAGAGGTGCCCCAAAACCCCCTAAAGAAAACGTGAAGCCTCCATGTTGTTATAGATGTCACAATTGCACCACTTGTCGTTATCTGGTTACAGTAAAGTTCTTTAAACATCCTCATTTAGGCAGAAGGTATTCTATTCGTCACGTGTTCATTTCATGTTGTATGTAGTTAAGTGTGTCCTGACGAAGGGGCTGGTGCCCTGAAACGTTGACGTTATAATACACTGTTTTTGCATCTTATATTGTGCCTCCGAGTGCCTGTCTTTTTCATTGGACTTGTGCATATTCTCTGACATATGACACCAATGCCAGATGTTAGTGTGTGTTTTGAGTGCCAGCAGTCTTGGGATACTATAAATCGATGGGTTAATGTCTACTGATTTACTGTCTCTATTGTGAAGTTGTAATTCCTACACCGTTCACCTGATTTGGATGTAATTACCCTCAAATTAAATCTGAAAGTCTGCAGTTAAAGCACATCTTTTTTGTTTCATTTCATACTCATTGTGGTGGTGAATAGAGGCCAAAATATGAAAATTCTGTCAATGTCCCAATATTTATGCACCTGACTGTGTATATATATATATATATATATATATATATATATAAGTTTTATAAAATGATGGGGTATATTGAGAGAGAGAGAGAGAGAGAGAGAGAGAGAGAGATTACATTACCATGCATTATTGCATTATTTCCCAATGCCTGCACACCTGAGGCCTGGTCTATCTCCAACTGTAATCTGAACCTCATCACAAAGCAACAGCTGTATCACTCCACAAGTGTAAACACTATCATCTCCAGCAGACAAGTAGCACATCACTGCCTCCCTGACATACACATTTCTGACAGAAAAATTTCAAGAAATGTCGAAATTACGTAATGATTCGATGGACCGAACATTAGTCCTCACCAAAGATCTTCAACAGGATTACCTGACCAGCCACTTCAGAATCCATCACAGCAAACAGTGAGCAGACATGACAGCCTTGATCCTGAAGAAGCATTAAGCACTTCCTGCCAGTACAAGTCACTATACAACAGATGTTTTCTTTCCAAAATGAACCACAGTGGCAGTAGTAATTAATGTTTAAATTATTTTTAATTCACTTACACAGTTATCCACTTAAATGTTTGTTCATTAAAATAATTTAAATGAACAGTCTATTGTTAACTATTTGCTCCTCCTATTCTGCAGCTGTTTCACCCTACACTCTACATTATCTCCATGTAGAACTATTTTGTCACAACAGGGGCCATTTTATACCACTCGGGTATGCGGTTGTGCTCTGATATACGCTTGCCTTGGGTAGTATACAGTATATATATTACATATACATATATACATAGTTTGATGAAGTTTACTTACAACAACTCGCTGAATGGCAAGGGTCATGTCACCGGGTCAGCATCCTAATCCTTACATTATCCATTTGCAGGGTACAGGTGTCTGCTAGAGAGCCTAACACTAGTATCAATGGCTGCATTCTTACCCAATAATGTGAAACCATCCAGTAGACCACTCTGCCCCTTACAAATTGTTACAGTCTCTCCTGTCTGAAGAATGTAGAATTTAAGGATCTACCAGATTTGGGGTGTGAGGATGCCACACAACAAGATCTCTTCTTTTCAGTTGTTGTGGAAGTTTAAGTTCTACATGTGTTTTCATATTTTCCTTTTTAGGAAAAAGTGTGGTCCAAACTAAACAATTTTGGATAAAAGGTGATTTATTGATGACATCATGCGATGTTATCTAGATTTAATGACAATTTTTTTTCAGTCAATGCTAGGTCCTAATTACTTTCCTTAGACCAGTGGTTCCCAAACTGTGTGCCATGGCACCCTGGGGTGCCACGGGACACTTGCAGGGGTGCATCAGGCTGGTGGTCCAGCACCAAATCAAATTATTAATGGTCAATGTAATGTAACTATGTGGACAAACAGAAGCCCAAACCTGTCCACCACCATATAACTGAATCTAAGGATGACAGGTAAGCACAATTTACTTAACTTTACTACTTTACTACATTTGTTTCTTAATTTTTCTTCAACAAACTTTTGGCTTAGGGGTGCTGTGAAAACAATGCTGATACTCTAGGGTGCCGTGATTCAAAAAGGTTTGGGAACCACTGCCTCAGACTGAGAAGGCATGTGCTGTGGTTAGTAAGTAACTGAACACAGATCAAACTTAATTACAACAGACATCTAAATTCTTCTTCTAGTGATTGGCTCATATGGTCACATTCATGTGTATATAAAGTAGAGATGAGCGGGTTCAGATTCCAGAGATCCGAACCCACCCGAACAGGGGATCCGAGTCAGATCTGAGCCGGCTCAGGTTTTCCCGCCTGACTCGGATCTCAAAACGAGGAAAAACGTCATCATCCTGCTGTTGGATTCTTGCGGGTTTTGGACTGTATAAAAGGACCCGCGATCACCGCCATTTTTCATTCTGGCTGTTGAGAGTGAAGAGAGAGGGGGCTGTGAAATTGTGAATGTGCTGTTGCTGACATGTGCATAGGGGCTGGCTACTGTTGTCATTGTCACTCAGGGGTTGGCTGCTTATGTCCATAGCTGGCTGTAGTCCATATATAGGGGCTGGCTGTTGACCTGTCCACTCCATAGGGGCTGGCTGACTGTTGTCCATAGGGGCTGGCTGTTGTCCATATAGGGGCTGGCTGACTATAGCCCTGTCCATAGGGGCTGGCTGGCTGTTATCCATAGGGGCTGTCTGGCTGTGCTGTCCAGGGGGTGCTCTGTCTTTCAGGGGTGCTCTTCACCTCCAGTGTGAAAAAAATAAAAACACTTTTTTGTATGTGCGTGTTAGCCACACCCCCAGTTTATAAAAAAATAAAAACAATTTTTTGTGTGTGCGTTTTAGCCACACTTATCAGCAACGTAGATGCACAGGGGTACTGTGCTGCCTGTGTCTCATTTATCAAGGGGCTGCTGCCTTGTTCAGGGGTGCTTCCCCCCAGTGTGAAAAAAATAAAACAATTTTTGTGTGTGCGTGTTAGCCACACTTATTAGCAACACAGGTGTGCAGGGGTGCTGTGCTGCCTGAGTCTCATTTATCAAGGGGTTACTGCCTCATTCAGGGGTGCTTCCCCCCAGTGTGAAAAAAATAAAAACAATGTTTTGTGTGTGTGGGTGTGTTAGCCACACCCCCAGTGTGAAAAAAAAAATTGTGTGTGCGTGTTAGGCACACTTATCAGCAACGTAGGTGTGCAGGGGTGCTGTGCTGCCTGTGTCTCATTTATCAAGAGGCTGCTGCCTCGTTTGGGCTCTCCCTCCCAAGTGCCCCCCAAAAATGAATTCAATCAATCTGTTTTTTTTTCTGTGTGTGTGCATGTGTGTGTGCCGTAGCCACATTTATCAGCAATGTAGCTGCACAGGGGTGCTGTCTGTGTCGTTTATCAAGAGGCTGCTGTCTTGTTCGGGTGCTCTCCCTCCCAAGTGCCCCCCCAAAAATAATTAAATCAGTCAATCGATACAGTATATCTTTTTGTGTGTGTGTGTGTGTGTGCATTAGCCACATTTATCAGCAATGTAGCTGTGCAGGGGTGCTGTCTTTGTCGTTTATCAAGAGGCTGCTGCCTTGCTCGTGTGCTCCCCCCCATGTGCCCCCCAAAATTAATCAGTCAAACAATATGTTTTTTTTTTGTGTGCATGTGTGCGTTTGCCACACTTGCTGGTGCCTTGTTTAGGTGCTCTCCCTCCCAAGTGCCCCCCCCCCAAAATAATTAATCAATCAATCAATCAATGTGGGTTTTTTTCTGTGTGTGTGTACGTGTTAGCCATGGCATCACAAACGCCTCTGCTGAGATTTGCATAAACATTTTCAAAGGTGAAAATAGAGGCTATGGTTTAAAAAAAGAATAAAGCAGCTAAAACTGCATTCTCTGATTATAGTGTCCCTACTCCCTACCCATGGCCCCTCTACCTGAATTTCAGTGAGTCAGAGGGGCAACTCCATGCAACCATATTCCAGAGTGCAGCTGCTCCTCCTGTAGCCCAGGTCAGAAGATGTGTAGGGGGTGTGGTGATATGGACTAAAATGGAGCTCACATCCACTAAAGTTGACAATGAATCCCAAATCTAACAGGGAGCGCAGCTGTAATTTATACACAACACAGGATGGGATGACGACATAGGCTTGGGTGATGGTATAATCTGGGGTGATGTATACATCATCCTCTTCACACAATATTAATTTGTCCCTGCTGGAATCCACTATTACAGGTGCCTCTGTAATTTTTGCACATAATTGATGGTAAAGGTCTTTCTTGTAGAATTTGTAGTTCATATTGATGGGCATCATCTTTACCACATTTTGGGGAAGTAGTCTCAGGCCGATCACTGACAAGCTTCCCGGCTGTGCTGAAAACTCTTTCTGAGTACACACTGGAAGGTGGGCAGCTCAAGTAAAGCAAAGGCAGATTTGTGTAAGGGCCTCCAAGGGGTATATTTACTAAAGTTTCTAAATATGAAAAGTGTTCATGTTGCCCATAGCAACCAATCAGATCCTGTCTATCATTTTCTAGAATGCAATAGAGAAATGATATTGATAACTACAATCTGATTGGTTGATAAGGGCAACATGAACACTTTTCATTTTTAGAAACTTTAGTGAATATACCCCCAAATTGTCTCTTTTTCCTGCCAGTAGTTATTTACATGTATCTCTTTCTCTTCAGGTCTGTGTCTGTTGGGAAGAAAAAACAATGCCTTCATCCCTTCTGAGATGAAAATCCTCTCCCAGCAAGCAAACATGGTGCTCAAGAATTCCCAAGAAAGACATAATGTAAGACTTAAACCTTAAATCTGAAATGTTGCATTTAATGCTCTGTTCCGCAGGTTCACATATCTGATCTGGTTAAGTGGACAGTGGGAACAACGGCAGTTTGAAGGCCACTAACTAACTATGTTTTTTTTTAATGTCCCTGTACAGGTTGGGAAATGTCTTTATGGAAGGTTTGCAAAGGATTATTTAAATCAATTGTTTTTGGAAAGCACTCTTCCTAGTCCCCTTCTGGGATGAAAATCCACTCCTAGCCACAGAAGCAGGCACAAGATTCTAAAAAAAAAACACAGCATAAGGCCTTAAATCAGGGGTAGCCAACCTTGGTCCTCGAGAGCTATTAACAGTTCATGTTTCCAGATCACCTAGCTGGTGCACAGGTGTATTCATTACTCACCAACACATTTGGAAAGAGCCACAGGTGGAGTTAATAATTTTTTACACTTGTGATTCTGTGAGAAGACCTGGAAAACATGCACTGTTGGTAGCTCTCAAGGACCAAGGTAGGCTACCCCTGCCTTATATCATAAATCTTATGTTTGTCCACATATCTGTGCTGGTTAAGTAGCACTTTGAGGCCACTAACTAACTATGTTTTTTTTAATGTCCCTGTACAGGTTGGGAAATACTTTTTCATGTGGAAAGCACTACTATAAGTCTTCCTGGTCCCCTTCTGGGTTAAGAAAATCCACTCCCAGCAGCAGGCATGGCCCTCAAGGATTCTTCTGGGGCAAGGACTGATATGAATGTGTCAAATATTTTTCTGTAAATGCCTCCTCCTCTCCCCTTCTTCCTCATAAATTTTCTTTGGAATTAAAAAATGTAATTAAATTTATTACCAATCAACCCTTCTTGTCCCTGCCTTGCCTTCAACTACATACATACTCCAACTCCCTCAGGCCTCTCTTGAATAATAAAAACATTTGTTTCCTGATGTGCCATGTTGGAAGTTGAACTGCCACGTGTTTGTCTCGCCACTGCTGTCGCTTAGCTTAGTCAGCCAGCTAGGTGCAAATGTTGGGCCTAAACTGGATGAAAACAATATAGTGAGCTTTGAGGTGGTCAAAATTGACTGGAAATGAGTGGAAATAAATGTTATTGAGATTAATAATACAAAACAGGCCCATTTTATGTGATTTTAGCTGTCTTTATGAAGAAATCCAGACCCAAAACCAAAACTGAAAAACAAAACACGGAGGTGAGGTTTTGGTAAAACCAATCCAGATCCAAAACCAGGGGAGATCCAGATCCAAAACCAAAACACGGGGGTCAGTGCACATCTCTAATATTAAGTACCAATGCAAAATTTTTGCTTCTTAATTTATATCTCAGAAAATGCTCCATATTATGCCAATTGAAGCTCCACTTACAAATAGCTGGCATGAATTTCCAAGGCTCACTACATGATCCACCCATCTTACTGTGTGTACTTTCAGTTGCTATGCTTGCATGAAATCACCGGGAAACAGCTACAACAAATGCAAGACGTTTCAAAATGATTGTCAGTCGTTTCTGTATTTGCAATTTACAGCAGTTACCTGTGACTTTTCAAGGCTTATTAAGTTTTGGTGTCACGTTCCTTGCTTGTCATAGTAGAACTTGTGCATATCTCATTTGCTACATGCCTGTAAGGTTTCAGCAGAAATGATGGCTCTCCATTTTTGCTTTGGGTTAGAAGCCTTGTGTGCCAAACTGCTAAGGGCAAAGCATTTTACTTGCATTAACATGTCATATTTGATGAACTTTCTTTTAAATTATATTACAGAGCAAAATGAGAACCTAGTGATAATCCTAGAATTACGTAAAGACTTCTGACAGGCAGTTATTTTCCTTTGCAAATACCTATTTCCTTATCATACATACATATAGTATACAGTAATTGTGACTCACAGTTATCGGTGTCTCCAAGCAATATTGGTAGTTACAAGGTATCTGACACGTAATTGCACACAAGTAATAAAGTCCCAAATTGTAAAGTAATGGACTTGATATACCTTCAACAGGCTTTGGAATACTATTAATACTTTAAATTGCTACCTTTATTATGCTAATTGCTATACAGGGAACATTCCGTATGCAGGGAACATTTTTTCAATTTTGTTTTAAAGATTATAGTAGACATTTGTATTTTTTAAAAAGCTATGATACACGCAGAAAAAAAATAATCAGAATCAACAAAGTTATACATTTAAGGGTTCACACAAACACTGTCAGACTACAGTAATCAGGGTCTACTAGTATATTCAGTTGCAAGGGTCCACAATAAAAGTCAAACTTAATATCTTTTATGTAGCACCTAGATTTCATCCAATAAATTGACAATAAAATAAAATGTAGTTTAATCTATGTTAAACCTGCACTACTGCCTAATATGATTTATTTAGCAGACCTCCCAGGTCTCTTGCCTGGAGCTACATGTGGCTGTTTTTCTTGGAGCTCTGCATGTTCTCCAAATCATTTTTTTTCTACTTCAAAATTGCACAAGAGGGAGGTGTGAGTCAGATGACCAATCACAAGCCCTCATCTTTTGAAGGCATTACATTTCCAAGGATCACATTATCAGTCCATATTCCTATGTGGACTTACAATTGCTATGCTTTAACTTCCTATTCTGCTCACCACGTGCCCTCATGCTGATTCTCATCTGGTCTATGAGAAATGTCTACGGGTAGCAACCCCCGGCTACTAGAAGGGCTGAATTATCAATCCTCCCTGACCCACATTTATTTGTGCCCTGCAATATGGAAGGGGAGGGGTAATTCCACTTACGGCTGATCATTTGCTAGTTTTACTGGCCTTAGGATATATTAATTCACCCAGAAAATGAGGCCAAATGGCCAGATATTAATAAACACCAATAAAACTTCTTCAGGTGTAAATATTTTTAATATAACAATAATTGTTCTTACATAAAATTATTTCAAGCTTAATGTCACTTTGTAGATTATCAAAATGTGCGATTATATGGGCTTGATACTTTTTAAAATTTAGCCATTAGCTTCGGCATAAACCCTTATGCGTTTCATCCCCTTGGGGACTTCATCAGGGGTAATCAAATAGGATCACAATCAGTTCATATGTGGTCACACTGGATCTTGTAAAAATGCCTCACAGATCAATGGAGATTAGATCATTTATACAGGCCTTAGCCAATAAGATCACAACTGATTTATATGCAAAGTAAAAGTCTCAGAAAATATGAAGGGCCTCCAATTCAGTGTGGATTAGGTCCTTTGTGCAAGCTTTAGTATATAACTGGTCCAGTTCAATAGTACACCATGGGCAAATTACACAGTACAGCTGCTGCAGGGGTCCTATATATATACAGTATATATATATATATATATATATATATATATTTATAAATATATATATATTTATAAATATATAAAGCAGCAAAGTAAAGCCAGCACTCCACAATTACATATACGACTTGCCCTGGTGTCCTCTGTGGCATAGAAATACCTCACGCTGATGATAAATTGCAGCGACATTCATGGGTCTTGAAATGATCTGACCAGATCACTTCTGGCGGCTGCCAGCAGAGGAGCTCATGTGTACTCATCATATACATTCATGTGGAATATTAAAGGAATACTAGGAGACTATTGGAAAGATACTCCTACATGCTATAAACATAGCACTATTTGGTACGCAGCCCTTATTTTATTGGCCACAATATATACAAAATAAATATTACACTATATTTGTGACAAATACAAAATATTTGTGACTACCGGGTGGCGCTATAACCATAGAATAAAGAAAAACTTTGTTACTCTTTTTTGGTCCCTCGTAGAACAATGTGAAAGGCAATTTCCAATATGTGGAGAGAAAATGCAAAATGTAGTGTAATACTAATGTAAGTGTAATATTGGCAACAAAAAGCACATTCTGAAGAAGAGCTTGGTATGCTCGAAATGCGTCAAGGATTGCAGGACATATCCTTTACGAGGATGGACCCTGGAACCTGGTAACCGATACCTGTTGGTTAGTCACTGCTTGGCATTATCCGGATAGATAGCAGTGCAAAAACAATGCCCATAACATTTATATTCCGGTACGCAGGGCGAAGGGCCCCCATTGTTTTAGAAATTTTCTCTTTAAAAGCCTTATTAGGTTTACCATTTCTTTTATGGCCATTCAGAGCCTAATTATATGAATATGTTTTTATCTATAATTTAATAAATGTGCTTTTTGTTAACAAAGTAACAAAGTTTTTCCTTAGTCTGTGGTTATAACGCCACCCGGTAGTCACACATATTTTGTATTTTGTCAAGAGTCTGTTTTAGGGGTTTAAGGTACCCATGTGTGTCCACTAGAGGCTGCTTTATCTGGATGTGCTAAGGTGTTGTCTCATTATATTTCTAGTTGCATTACACTATATTACTCTTCTCCCTTATGGGCTTGAATGAGCTCTTTTAAGGTGATCCAGCTGATGACATCCTGAGTCCATCTATTTCAGTGTGAACTCTGCAATATGGAATTCAGATAAGCTATAAAAGGTTTTTCTTTTGGTACGCACATTTGGTTTGAGCACTGGTTGCCACTTTAATAATATTACACTATTAGGCACATGTCTTTTTAACCTCTTTTCAGAACAATTTTATCTGCCTGCCAAATGGGATTTCAAGAAGACTGCTACCACCTTTCATTTTCAAGGATCAATGACTTTTATTTTATACGATCACTTTATTGCACTTTATGTATACACTTCAGTGTTCTCTCCAGAATTTTTTTCCAGCCGGGTGGCATCAAGAAGTAGCTGGTGGGGGCCTTTGCAATTATGTGCACGCAGGGAAAAGGGGTATCTCCCTTACCATTCCAGCCCAACAGGTCTCAGGCTGCTCCCCCACTGGCACTCAGTCAAAAGTGCCCATTATGCAGTGCCCCCTATAGTTATCGCCATATGCAGTGCCCCCTGTATTTGTTCCCTTTATACAGTGCCCCCTGTAGTTCTCCCCTTTATACATTGCCTCCTGTAGTTTTCCCCTTTATCTTTATACAGTGCCCTCTGTAGTTTTCCCCTTTATACATTGCCTCCTGTAGTTTTCCCCTTTATCTTTATACAGTGCCCCTGTAGTTTTCCTCTTTATGCATTGCCCCCTGTAGTTTTGCTTTGCCTGTATGCATTGTGCCCAGGCTGAAGTAGTGCCCCCAGACTGGTCCCTTATGTAGTGCCCCCAGACTGGCCCCTTATGCAATGCCCCAAGGCTTAAATAGTGTCCCTTATGCAGTGCCCCCAGGCTGTCCCTTATGCAGTGCCCCCAGGCTTAAATAGTGCCCCTTAGGCAGTGCCCCCAGACTCGTCCCGGTCTCAGCCCCTGCCCCAGAACTTACCTTAATTTGCTCGCTGCTCGCTGCTTCCACTCTTGCTGCCTCGCTCTGACTGGATCTAACTAGATCCAGCAGGCGCGCGGGGCAGGCTCCTCACGTCGCGGGTTACGTCATGATGTCACAGGCGCAGTGCATCACTGGGAACACTTGCCTCTGAAGCGATTGGAGGTTTCTTTAGCCTCCGGTCACTTCAGAGGCCAGCGTTCCACAGCAGAGGTCGGTGGGGGAAAGTGCTGGCTGGTAGGCTGTTTCTGCCTGGTGATGCGCCCGCAGAAAACAGCCTGGTGAGAACACTGCACTTATTATTTATATAGTGTTGAAAAAATAATTTATGTTTTGAGGGAATCATTTGATTGAGCGCTGTCCTTACACAAACCTACACACACACTGTAAAATTGACAGTGACACATTGTAAAATAGTAGTGTCACAGTAAGGACCTATGGACCATATTGGTGGGTGTGCTATGTCACTGGGTATCTATTGCCTCTACATTGGTAAATGTATCATCTATATAACTCTCAGGCTGTAGTTTATTTATTTGGTCTATTCCAAAATGGCTACCTTAGTATTGATAATTGGTTAATGAGATCATTTTAATATTTATATATATAATATATAATAAAGATTATATTCTTTGTGATGTAGTAATTTAAACATTTTATTTATAAGTGCTATGATTATATACACTTGACATATTTCATATGTAATTTTTTATATTAATAATTTTTTATTTTTTTTTGGCGGTGGTCATGTGACCATACTGTATATAAACTTTAACCTGATATACTAATGTGAGCTGGCCGGCCATTACATAAGCAAGCCAGGTCAAGGTTATGCCATACTCCCTGTTGAAGTACTTCATTGTGAAGAAACGCATTTAGAACTTTCTGGCGGGCATTGGAAGCAGTGATGTCAAGCCCCTTTCCGACTGGATGATAGCAAACTAGGAATGGCTATTGAGCCGGGAGTTCTGACACCTCAGGGTAAATGTAACAGTCTTTTAAAAAGCAAAACCAGGTTTATTTTGCCTAGTAAAAGACTGCTACTTTAAGACAGTAGGCAGTCTCGCACAGCACTTGCCAATGTCTCAAACCCGCAGCCTATTACATTGACCCCCTAGTGTGTTCCGGAGACACCATTGTGGATGGAATAGGAGGCTTTCCAGTGCAGTATACATTTGATGCTACGATCTTAAGTGTATGTGAGCGGATAGGTTGCTGGATAACACAGGATTGATGCAGTAAGCATACATTGTACATAGCAGGTTCCCCAGATCCAGCCCAGAACATGTGGAGTTTTAATACATGTGGTATGCTGTTTAGTGAGGCACACAGCTGCATTAACACACATTGGTGGCAGTGGAGTACATGGTCTAACTAGCGGTGGTGACACAGCACTTGCAGGGTCTCTGGTGTAACTGACCCTCTCCGTACAGATGCGCATCTAGCTGGACAGAATGTAGGTAGCTTTTACACAACTCCGGCAGTATGGGTCCTGGCAACTCAGAGGAGACAGTGCAGAGAGCATTCCTCCAATGGATATAATGCCACTTGAGATCAATTGCTGCTGGGGGATCTCTTGCCAGGGGTGCCGAGAGGGGGGGGGAGCGAGTACAAATTACCCGGGCCCGGGCTTGCTGGAGGGGCCCGGCGGGAGCCCGGGTACAGCACAGCTCCACCCCTCTCTTACATCACATAGCAGCCCAGCACACGCTGCTGTGTGCTGGGCGGCCCTGGAGACTGCTCGCGGCTGCTAAGAAGCAGCCACAGCAGTCTCCTACAGTATGTCTGTGGGGGGGAGCGATCAAGCTGATCGTGCCCCCCACTGGTTATGTGCTTGGCAGAGGGGGCTCACTGTGCCCCGCTGCAAAACTTTTTTTTTTCACCTAAGGGGGCATGGCCATGCCTCCTGCGATTGGGCCACGTCCACCCTTTTTCAGGGCCCGGCGCAGCTCTTGACGGGCCTGTCTCTTACCACTGAGGTGTGGAAGCTACTGTTACAATGGGTCCTATGGACATAGGAGGGAGGGCATATTATTATTTAATTAAAATATTTAATAATGTTCATTAAAATATTTAATAATAAAATATGCTTGTAATTTAATTACATTTTAGAAAAAAAGACAAATATATTAGCCAGCTAAGTGTTTGATGACGGTGATATTAAGGTGAAATAAATGTGACCTTATTTGCTAAGTTTCTATTTTGCTTGTACAACTAAACCTTAAGAATACACAATTTAAGATAAGAAATAGGGTAATTATAAAATGAATAACCTGATGTGACTGTTGTGGCCTAGGTGATTTTGAAAAAATTGTTCTGTCAATAAACGTGTTTACAGGCATTATATTCTTAAAGGAACCAAAAAGTAAACATATACACTAATGATGGCCATACACGCTACAATTATCGGGGCAATCTGGCTGATATCGGTGGATCGCCACGATAATTGTAGCGTGTGGGGGGTGACCGAGGGTTAAATATTGCTTGGTTGGGCATGCCGGATTGTCCAGCATGCCCGTCCGATGCGATATTTCCCGTCAAACTGTCGGCCGCATCGGGCAGTGTATGCCCAGCCGCGGCCGACAAACAGACATTTCCTGTGTTCCTTCCTACGGAAGTAACAGGGAAAAATGTCTCCTCCCCCGGGGGCGGAGCGCAGATGTCTGCCGAATACACTGTGAGAGAAATCTCACAGTGTATGCCGGCGACATCTGCGGCTGGCAGCCGGCCAAATAAAATGTCTGTCGGTCTGACAGACATTTTATCTGGCCGTGTATGCCCAGCATAAGCAACATTTCTTTTCACTTATATTATTATTATTATTATTATTATTATTTAACAGTTGTTTAAATAGCACATACACAGAGGAGTAGCATGGAGTCATGGTGCCCGGAGCATGTCTACGCTATGGCGCCCCCATCCCCTCCCTGTACTGAATGTTGATAAAGAAGGCCTGGGTGGCCAGCATGTAATTTGAATTGAAAAAAAAATCAAAGTGACCATGGTTTGCTGGATAATAAATGCTCCCTATGCTGTCCTGTGCTCTATGTGCTACCTTTAACTCACTCCACTCCTCCTTGTGACTTTATTTACCCCAACCCTCTCCACACCGAGCATACTGCTGTGTATCACCCAGAGCCCACCTTTACTCACTAGTTTCTGCCCGGTTTGGAGGGCGCACCAGCTGCACTACCCCAGGGTGCCCCTGCCTGCTGAGATGAGTGGCGTCGGCATGCCCCGTCTCCAGCAGTTCACACACAGCACATTCAGCCGCATAGTCTCTGTCTCAGAGACACTATTATCAATGTGTGTCAATCAAAAGTTGTGCGATTCGAGCTGTGATTCCGGGATCACGGCAGCATGTGTTGTGCAATTTTCGACTGACACACACTGACAACAGTGTGTGCGTGGTAGTGGCCCATCTGTACAGTCCAAACAGCAGAGCTGGATTATCATTTCTTGGAGCCCTAGGCATATTATACTGTAGATTTGGGGCCACTTTACCTTTCCTGCCTCTACATCATTTTTTATTTAAAAAAAAAAGAGTCAAGTGACCTGTCTATAACTTACTAAACCAACCTATTAACACATTTCCTTCTATCTGTACTCCCTTCTGTCTATCCGTGCCCTGTTCTTTTTCTCTGTACCACTATCTGTACCCCTTTGTGTCTCTATCTGTACCCCCGACTGTCTCTCTGCTCCTTCTGCCTCTCTATGTCCCTATCTGTACACCTTCTGCCTCTCTATGCCTCTATCTGTACCCCCTACTACTTCTCGGTGCCTCTATTTGTACCTCCATGTGCCTCTATCTGTACCCTTTATGCTTTCTATGCCTCTATCTGTACCCCTTAATGCCTCTCTTTGCCCACCTTCTACTTACTTGTCACCTTTCCCTTAACTTTGCTGTGCTTACCTGTAGTAGTGCAGCAGCAGTCTCGGCCTCTTCAGTGTCCACTCTAATGGTCTGTGGAGCACCGGCTAGAACATGCTGGATCTCCTACCTCTGAATTCCCACTGGCCAGTGCCTCACTACTCCCCCTCTGCGCCTCTCAGGTCAGCCTGCATCTCAGACACCAGCACCACTACGGAAGCACTTTCACGCACCTTCCTTGCTGTGGACTGGCAGCCAGCTTCCTTCCTACAGCCTGAAGCTATTGGAGCCTGCAGATCTAACTCCACCCACACCTCACACTACCTCTCCTTCTAAAGTAGTGCTCACACTGCATGTTTACGCACGGCGCACCCTCTGACTGTCAGCCCGGCAGAGTCTAACGTCCACCTTGGGGATAATACAGCACTGCTAAACAGTACCCTACATTCCCACCAGCACCTGGAGCACAAGATCCAGTTGTTCCGCGCTCCCTACACACACATATTCTGCAGCTCTTTACAGAGAATATTTAGTAATTCACATAAATCTCTGAACCAATGGAGATTGCACTCTATGTCCCCTACCACATGTACACACACTTAACACTAGGGCTGTTTTTTTTGTGGAAGCCAATTAATCTACTAGTATGTTTTTCGTTTGTGGGAGGAAACCAGAGTACCTGAAAGAAACCCACATAAACACAGGATAACATACAAACTCCACACAGATAGGGCCTTGGTGAAAATCCAGTCAATGCCAAGACCATTGTAGTGAGACAGCAAGCTAACCATTGCGCCCCCGTGCTATCATTAATCTTGTTTATATCTATAATGCCACCATATTATGCAGCCCTGTACAGAGAATATATAATTAATAACATTAGTCAATCTGGAACTTACAGTTTAAATTTCCTACCACAAAAATACACTAGGGTGCAGCTATTAAACATATCAGTATGTTTTTGAATTGTGGGAGGCCACCCATGTAAACACAGGGAGAACAATCAAACTCCACACAAATAGGATTCTGGTGGTGAAAAAACTGTTGACCCAAGTGCTGTGAGACAGCAAATAACAGATAAGAAAATCAGGGTAATAACTAGAACTTCATGGACCCCCAGTGCTTGACATCTCTTTCACTGGAGCTTTTTTATAGCATTGCCTACTGGATAAACTAACCCCTTTTTATTCTGTCTTCTATATAAACTAATCCGTGTACAATAAGTTTCCCTGCTTATTTTGTCTACCTACATATACATACATGAAATATCCATCTACATTCAGCCTAAAGTAGTCTTTTAGCATGATCATTCCCATGTACAGAGGGGGACTATGATTAATTATGAAATACCTAATAGAGTCAACACTGTGTTGTCTAGCAACAATATGACGCTCAATAGACTGTTCAGAATGGATAGTGAAGACCACATGGGCAAGACAGAAGGTAAACCACATACCTAGATATACAAGTTAGTCTGTAATTAATCTTAGGAGGCATTTTTATCAATATTATTTTACTACAATAATGTAAAAACAAATGTTTTCAAAACTTTTCACATTATTTTAGTATCACCTAAATGTATGAAAGGGCTTTTGGAGAAGAATTCATAAAATCTCCTCCAAGCCCTTAAACTTGCATTTTTTTAGTAAGCAGATCACATTTCCCATAATTCTAATGGGTAATGTGATCTGTCCAAATTTACTAAAATTAAATTGTAAAAAAAATAGTGGAGGGAGCACTGTGATAATAACTTTACCTTCGTATAGCATTATTATGGATTCCCTCCTGTTTCCCCTACTCTACGGCAGCCAGAACAAAGCTCAGAGCTGGCGCCTGTGATCAGCCATGTGTGTCTAAATTGACCACATGCTGATCACTGAAGAAAATAAAAAGTTAAAAAAGAAAATAATAAAATAAACTTACCTGCATTCTGCTGCAACCAGGGATTGGTGTCCGACTCCTGTGACCCCAGTCAGCTGATGCTGTGAAACTCCCAGCTGACATCTCAGTTCACAGCACTGATCAGCTGACTGGGGTTACAGAGAGAAGGAGCTGGACACTGATCACTGGGTGCAGCAGCATGTAGGTAAGTGTTAGCTTAGCAGGAGAGAGGGAGGATCACTGGGAAGAACGCAGAAGGGGCCTGGTTCCGGGGAGGGGAGGGCAGCTGCTTAGGGTAGCTAGCGGCGCATGTGTGTCACACTCTCAGGGTATTTTTTGCAAAAAGTACCCTGAGAAGTGCGGAGGAGATATACGCAGGGACAGAGTTTTCTCACAAGCTCTGTACATGCATGTTAGATTTGATACATACTAGTGATATAATCAAATATCACAGTGTGGATTTGAGCTAATTTATCACAAGCCATTCGCATCTGAGATGCAGATTATGATAAATATGCTATTCAACATCACACTGAATTAAATCGCCCCTTTTACTTGCTAAGTAATTAATCCATAAAACTGTAGATGAAAACTAATTTTTCGTTTGGTCTTAAATCAACGAGACTGAGGGATCCTTAATGCTTGCTGCCTCCAAATCACTATACTTACCTCTACAAAGACATTTTCAATTCAAATCAAGTTGATGTGCTCAGAAGGATCACGCACAATATTGCAAATATAAAAACATTGGGAATAAGGTAATCCATATTCATATAACGAAGGTTAGGAATAGAGCCGACGGCACATAAACTTCTAATCAGGGATAGAGGGGTTAATAAAGGTAAAAATGTTTGTTGACAGTAGTAGGCAGATGTGATAGGACGTTAGGTTAGGGGCGGGGTGAGTGAGAGGGTGTAGTGAATCTACTGTGGAAAATCTGCCTCTTTGAATTGATCTGCGACCAGGGAAGTACAGTTCCTTCTTAGCAGATCTGTTTGTTGGGATAATCGTTTGTACTCATCCCTACTTTCTCTTTCCCTACTTTATATCTTTCCCTACTCTCTTCTCACTTTCCCTATATCTACACTCTTTTTTCTTAGCTAACTTTTCTTTTTTCTTTCTTTGCTCTACCTATCTTGCTAACCTGCATTAGCACTATGAGCCGCCCCCAGCGCGCGCGCTCGGTACCCGCCCGTCTGTCAGACGGTGTCGGGCCCGGCGCTCTTTATTCCCCGCAGGTCCTGCCCTCCCGGCGTTCGGGAGGGTCAGGTACAGCGGGCCCCTTATCAGGCAACGCTGCGGTCCCATGCACGCGGCCACGGCGGTCCCGTGAGGCGCCACAGTTGCTGCCTCCGCCTGCCCCTGTTTCCCCGCTGGTCGCCAGTACTAGTGCGACTGGGGACCAGGGCAGGCGGGGATTGGGGGTGGCTGGGCATAATACAGCGCCCACGCGAGTAGCGGGTGCGCGCTCCGGCCGTTCCCGCGGCCAGCAGCGCTCAGTTACACCGCCCGTCCCTTCTCCCCCAATTGCCGCTCAGAGTGAGCCGGCTGAAGTCCGGGGGGAAGGGCGGCGGAAGCGGCCACATAAGCGTGCAGGCCGGATGCCTGTCATGGCGCCGGCTTGCACGCAGGCCAATATTTCTTCAGGCGGGGGGCGGAGACGAAGGGGGCGGAGCCAACGCCTGCATAGTGACAGGCAGGTTAATCCGCCCCCTCTTCTGCTGCCCTCTGTTTATAATGATGCAGACATGGGGTCCCCCATGTCTGCAGTAGCCAGCTCCTCCAGGCCTGCGGGGGTGGCAGCTGCTCCGGCGTCTGCTATGCCCGCAGGGCCTGCGGCACCAGGGAGCGCTCCGTTGCTGGATGCTGGTGCCATAGCCGGACTGCTGGTGTCTGTGGTGGGTGCACTGACACCGCTTTTGACCCAGCAGCCCGAAAACGCTGACACTGGTGCAGACGCAGCTTGGCCCTCTGGTGCAGCAATTAGGCAGGATTTGCGGTCTTTCCCTCCCCATGCCCGCAGCTCCTTCCGTTTCTTTCTCTCCCTCTGCCATCTCCCTTCCACAGCCCAATCAGGCTACGGACACAGACAATGCGCACGATGCCGCCTCAGTCTCTTCTTTTACAGACGACAGTCTGGAGGAGTTAACAGTGGTCGCAGCCCCGACCAGAAGCGCGACGGCGGAAGTCGGAGCTAACGCAGGCGCTGGAGTTACCAATGCCCTTGCCAGTGCTTCTGGTGAGTGTGACAGTACATCTGACTGCGGGTCTACTTCCATTTCCTCCTCCTCTTCAAGCGATAGTTCGCGGAAGGCTAGGCGTAAAAGGGCAAGGAGGTCTCGCAGACGTCGCTCACGTCGTCACAGGCATTCTAGCGAACGGTCCTCTGGCAGTAGTACCAGTGTAGATCGCGGAGCGGGTCCGGAGGATGTTGTACACTGCGCTAATACAGCTGTCACTCGAGGTATGCGTCCCAGGGTTAAGCAGCGGATCAAAAAAGGGCGCTACGTAGATATGTTCACCCTTACAGCTACGGCGAAGAAAGCTGCTACGACCGCAAAGGCAAAAGGGGGTATTGGTCTGGAGGCCTTTAAGTCTTACACGAATTGGTTATCTGGGTTCTGCGTGTTCTCAACTTGCTATCTCAAAACCAGGCCTTCCGAGTACCTTAATGTGATAAGATATTTACACCTGATACATGGCCTATTCAAGGCCTCACGCAGTACGGCGTGGCGCCAATACGACGAAGAGTTTCGTCGAAAGCAAGATCGGGTTAAGGTCATGGAATTGGGTTGTAAAGATGTTGAAGTGTGGATGGAGGTGACACAGCCTACACACGTCCTTGTTGATCAGTCCCCTGGGCGGCCAGTTCAACCCTCGTCCCCCTCGGCACCAAGGACAGCCAATGGATGGCAAAACAAGCGGAAGTGTTACGCATACAACAATGGGAATTGTACCCTTGGTAACAGGTGTCGCTTTCGACACCAGTGCCTCCGCTGCGGCGCGGCACACCCCAGTAAGGACTGCTCCCGCGGTCCAGGAGGAGCTCAGGCCTCCTCTGCAGCACCCTCTGCCAAACGGTCGGGGGCTGGGACTTCGAAGTAAAGCGTCGACTCCCATTCGTCTGGATGCCATGGCAAAATGGTTAGACTGGTATCCTGTGCGGGACAACGCCGCCTTTTTGCGTAAGGGTTTTGCAGAGGGATTTTCGCTTCCAATAATACGGCCTGTCGGTTCCGGGTCCCCTAGGAATTTACGCTCGGCCTGCGATTTACCTCACATGCTAAAGGATAAGGTTATGAAGGAGGTCGGGCTGGGTCGCATGATTGGACCTTTCCCGCAGCCTCCGATACCCGATCTGGTCCTTTCCCCTGTGGGTGTTGTCCCCAAGAAGGCCCCCGGGAGTTACCGTTTAATTCAGCACCTGTCACATCCGTCAGGCACGTCGGTTAACGACGCCATAGATGTTGAGGTCTGCCGCGTACAGTACCAGTCATTCGAATCTGCGTTAGCATTGGTTCGCGCAGCGGGTCCGGGTTCTTTCATGGCGAAAGTGGACATTGAGTCCGCCTTCAGATTGTTGCCCCTGCATCCTGAATCATTTCGCTTCATGGGGTTTCGGTTGATGGATGGCTATTACCTGGACAAATGTCTTCCGATGGGCTGTTCTATTTCCTGCGCGTTCTTCGAGCGTTTCAGTTCCTTTCTCCATTGGTGTGTCGCGGTGGGGTCTGGGGAGACGAGCATAGCCCATTACTTGGATGACTTCTTGTGCGTAGGTCCAGCTGGTTCGCGTCGCTGCAATCGTCTCCTTTTTTCATTGCAAGCACTCTTCTCGGAATTTGGAGTACCTATCGCTCACGATAAAACTGAGGGCCCAGTCACTAAGCTGGTTTTCTTGGGTATTGAAATTGATACCTTGGAGGGTCTTTGCCGGCTGCCGCCGGACAAGATTCGTCATTTGCAGGATACTATACTCCTAGCGTTGGCAGGAGGAAAGGTAACTCTTCGTCAAGGTCAATCCCTGCTCGGGCTGTTTAACTTCGCGTGTCGAGTTATCCCGATGGGGAAGATTTTCTGTCGGAAGCTACAGAGGGCTTTGGTAGGGCTGCGTCACCCGCACCATTTTCTGCGACTGTCGTCTGAACTAAAGCTGGACCTGGCGGTTTGGGACGCATTTTTGGTCGATTTTAATGGAGTGCGCGTCTGGCCTGCGGATCCTCAGCCTAATGCTTGCCTGCAGCTCTTCACGGATGCTGCTGGATCATCAGGTTTCGGATCCTTTTTGGGAGGAGATTGGTGTTTTTCAGTTTGGCCGGCTGAATGGGTACAGGCAGGATTGACCAAGAACTTGCTCCTACTGGAGCTGTTTCCCATAGTGGTGGCATTAGAGCTATGGTGTCAGCAGTTGCGCAACCGTTCCATAGTTTTTTGGTGCGATAACCTGGGGGTAGTACATGCGATCAATAACCAAAGATCGTCGTCGCTGCCAGTGTTGCGGCTGCTTGCTTGGCTGGTTCTGCGCGCTTTGCAGTTTAACATATTGTTCACAGCTCGTCATGTGCCGGGTACTGATAATTCCATTGCTGATGCGCTCTCCAGACAGGATTGGCGAAGGTTCCGCGAATTGGCCCCGTACGCGGCATTAAAAGGTGAGCTTTGTCCATTTCATTGTTGGCAGATCATCAAACCAGAATGGAAGATCTCGCACGTCGGTCCGTGGCCCCACGGACGTTGACGGCCTACCAGACATCTTGGCAACAGTGGGAGAAGTTTTTGCAAGGACGGAGTTCGTCAGGTAACTCTCGTGATACTAATATGGTTGCTTTTGTTTGTTTCTTGTTCGATTCCGGCAGGTCGCGGGCTTATGTTGCCCAGAGGCTTGCTGGGATTTCGTTCTTTTTGCGCCTAGCGGGGCGGAGGGACATAACTAAGGGTTTTTTAATACAAAGGGCTCTTAGGGGTTGGTCTCGCGCCAGGCCTGCCACGGATGACCAGCGTCGTCCTATTGGTCCTGATTTGTTAGCGCGTCTAGGTGAAAGTTTGACGGGCATTTGTTCTTCGCAATTCGAGGTTCTGTTATTCCGCCTCGCTTTTGCGATGGCCTTTCATGGCTTTTCGCATCAGCGAGCTGGTAGCGTCTTCACGCCGCGCTCAGCCCCCTCTGCTTCGTTGTCACATTTTGCTGCGTGATACGCTGTTGTGCCGTGTTCGGCGTTCCAAGACCGATCAGTTGGGTAGAGGTCGCTGGGTGTTCCTGAAGTCCTGTCCTGATGACGGGATTTGTCCGGTTCACTTGGCCTCCTAATATACTCTTTGCAGGCCAATGCGGCCGGGGGCTTGGCTTATGCACGAGGACGGAAGTCCTTTGACTAAATTCCAATTTAGATCGGTCTTCCATCGCTGCATACGGCACCTTGGGCTTTTCCCTTCGGATTACGGCACCCATTCTTTTAGAATAGGTGCCGCCACTTTTGCGCCCTCCTCGGGTCTTTCTTCACAGGAGATCCAGGCTCTCGGAAGATGGAAGTCCAATGCCTACAGAAATTATGTTCGTCTGGAATCATAAATTGTTATATTTTATTCGTTTGGACTTGAGTGCCTTGGCCAACTCGCTGCCTTTCCGGTGGGGGTCCCGAGAGATTTTGCCCTGTTTTTTGCCCTGCTCTGGACATTGATCGTTTAGCTTAATATAATATTAATGTGAACGAATGAAATATAGAAAAGATCCAGCAGGTTTTTTGTAGGTTTTCACCTCGGATCAAGTCTTCCTCCCCCCCTCCCATCCTCCCACTCCTCCTTTGTGATTTACATGCTGCATATATGCTTATCTATTTTATTTCTGTATATTTGCAGGTGTCCAGGACGCTAGGCCCATTTGGCTCATTGGTCACTCTTTTATTTTTTGGGCTGAGCAGTCACGCTTTGCTGTAGATGCCTCCGTGTTCCCATGTTGGGAGAGTGTTAGGTGGTTAAACAGAGGGGCATGCTTTGGGAAGCTTTGTTGCGCAACTTGCACAGGTCAGTGGCTGAATTTGGTTCCCCTTTAGTGTTAATTATACATCTCGGGGGCAATGATTTGGGCCAGCAAACTTCCTTAGAGTTGCGCCATGCGATTGTTCGTGACTTGAGAAAGGTGGTTCGGTTATTGCCTAACTGCCTTTTGGTGTGGTCCCCTATCATCGCCAGGCTTTCATGGCGATATTGCTATAATAGTGTGGCTTTGGACAGGTCCAGGAGGAAGGTTAACAAATGGGTGGCTAGGCACGTGCTGGAATTGGGAGGGTTGGTGGTGCACCATCCTTTAATTCGGATTCAGGATGCCCACCTTTTCCGCAGGGATGGAGTTCATCTTATTGAGGAGGGTAATTTTTTGTTTCTAGAAGATATTTTTGCAGTTTTTAAGGGTTTGGTTTGTTAGCATGGTGGCGGGCTGCTTCTCTCCTGAGAGCCGCTGTGGCGGGAAAGACCGGCAATATTGAAGTGTCCATCTTGCAGCAGTAATAGCGGTGCGCACCCCTTCAATGCACTGATAGGCTGATTTCACCCTATTGGGGTCAGCGGCACCTCTCGACCGAGCAGGATGTATGGTGCATTGGCATGGGTGTTGGGGCCGCATCACTTGCTCTGAAAGGGATAGTTGGCCCTTGCAAGTTTTAAGATCACCCTACCCTTGTCTGGGATAGTTGGCCCTCACAAGTTGTGATCTACTTCCGGCCTAAGACAAGTGGACGCTGGTTAGTTGCCGTTCTTTCTCCTGCCACCATGTCTACCTTGTAACCAAATAAAGCTGACCAATTAATTTAAACGGCATAACTTGGTCTCCTGTGTTTATTTTAGTTAAGTTTAGTTTAAGTTTATGGGTCACATCTATCATCTGACGATAGAAAGTTTAATATAACGAAGGTTAGGAATAGAGCCGACGGCACATAAACTTCTAGTCAGGGATAGAGGGGTTAATAAAGTTAAAAATGTTTGTTGACAGTAGTAGGCAGATGTGATAGGACGTTAGGTTAGGGGCGGGGTGAGTGAGAGGGTGTAGTGAATCTACTGTGGAAAATCTGCCTCTTTGGATTGATCTCCCACCCTCCCTACCCTCTTGTGTCTTGTGTCGGCTTTATTTCATTAGCAGGGAAAGACCGGCAATATTGAAGTGTCCATCTTGCAGCAGTAATAGCGGTGCGCACCCCTTCAATGCACTGATAGGCTGATTTCACCCTATTGGGGTCAGCGGCACCTCTCGACCGAGCAGGATGTATGGTGCATTGGCATGGGTGTTGGGGCCGCATCACTTGCTCTGAAAGGGATAGTTGGCCCTTGCAAGTTTTAAGATCACCCTACCCTTGTCTGGGATAGTTGGCCCTCACAAGTTGTGATCTACTTCCGGCCTAAGACAAGTGGACGCTGGTTAGTTGCCGTTCTTTCTCCTGCCACCATGTCTACCTTGTAACCAAATAAAGCTGACCAATTAATTTAAACGGCATAACTTGGTCTCCTGTGTTTATTTTAGTTAAGTTTAGTTTAAGTTTATGGGTCACATCTATCATCTGACGATAGAAAGTTTATGTATATATACATAATTGCTTAGTGTATAGTTCCGACTATGGATGTGCTCCCATTCCCATGTTTTGGTTTTGGTTTTGGATCTGTATCTCCTTCAAGGTTTTGGATCTGGATTTGGTTTTGCAAACCACCCTCAAGTGTTTTGGTTTTGGATCTGGATTTTTGAAATACAAAATAGATAAAAAGTTTTAAAAACAGCTAAAATCATGTAATATATGCAATCCAAAACCCGAAATTCAGATTTAAAATCCGAATTCCGAACTGCAAAAAGATCAGAACCGCGACTCAGATTTACCCGTATTCACGAAGTTCGGGTAGATTCGGATTTCTGGAGAACCGAACCGCACATCTCTAGCTCTGACACTGCACCTAAAAACTTAGGTTAATGCGAGCATATAGTGATTATGTGTCCTCAGTGCAAATTCAGAATGCATAAGCAGAATAAATTCATGACGTATCATGTAAGGTTTATTTATAATACTATATATAAGCATAAGCAAAAACAAGCAACGGAATGCATTTTTTTTATAATGCCTGTTTCTTCATTAAGATTTTATCATCTACCTCCTCTAAAAAGCTTCTTCCTTCACTTTGTTAAATCTGCTTTTACTCAGTGCTGTTTCTGCATTATTTTAATCTCTGCTTCCCTACTTTACATGCACTCTCAAATTTTAAACAAGTAAAATTTGTGCATTAGCTTGCCCTTTTTTCATTTATGATTTATGACTGACAGGTTCCTAGCTGCAAGTTAATGGTATGAGAGAGACATTATTTTAAACATTAAAGTGAAAACCATTTACAAGTATGATAAGAAAGGTCTGTTGACATTAATCTTTAAAATAGCCACAAGGTGCTGCATAAGCTGGGGCTCCACCAACAGGTAAAACTCAGGGGACTATATAAAAATAAAATAGAAAAATCAACTAAAGTAATAATACAACTTTCTTGAGAATATTTAATGTAGCTGATTTTCCTGTGTGAAAAACAAGTGTATTGTAAATTTTAAAATCATTTGATTTGTGGACCAGAGCGTGCCTCTCATACCAGTGGTTGCTGACTGACAAGTTTGGGGAGAGATGGAAAACCTCTTGTATCAAGATGTGACAGTCCTACATTGTTACTCTTTATACATTAGGTCTTGGAGGGCACTAGGATGGGCCTTGGGCACATTTTTAAACCTGTTAAGCTCATCTTTGCTTCAACTGCTCTCTGTTTCTGCCAGCAGTGTAATAAAACAAGCCACTACGTCCCATGACGTCATGAAGGGTGGAGGCCATCACTTCAACAACATCATTAAATTTAATGATTGTCTACGTACTAAGCCTGGGAGAGAGAAAAAGTGGACAGAAATAAAGTACCAACCAATCAGCTCCAAACTGTCAGTTTTCAAACACTGCCTGTAAAGTAACAGTTAGGAGATGTTTGGTTGATACTTTATCTCCGTCCATTTTACCTCTCTCCAAGTCTTAGTACATAGACAATCATTGTCCTGCTCATCACATCAAATATGATTATTGTATATGATCAGTCGACCTCTGGTGAGTAATATAGAGTATTGCTCAAAGTATGAAAAGCACATCAAAACCAAATATAAGCTATTCACCCATATTTTAATTCCCTGGAAATTATTTAGTGCTTTGAATTGAATGGAGTCCTGTTTAACACAACAGAGCCACATTATTTTGCTCATGTGCATTTGAAATATCTGGACATCACCAATTTCACACAATATGTGCCGACACCTGTGAGGCACCAATTGTCCATAGAATAGTCGGCCACTGGAATGGTATCAAGAGTGCTGATAAGACACCAGAAGCATAAAATCTCTTTCGGTTGATGAATTTCCAAGCAATCAAGTTCACTTGGGTTATACATATTTATCAGCAATCACCACAGAATCTCCACAAAAGTCGACTTTTACTATAGGCTGATTGGGTCACGTTGTGGATTACATAAGAACATATCACATGCACCCATAAAAATCTGCAAAATGTAAGTGTGAATAAAGCTGTAAAGGTAATAAGATCTTTAGCCTACCAGTGCTACTGATGTCACACTTTGCCATCCTTGTTCTCTAATATGCAGAACAGGCTTATTTATCTACTTTACAGCTTCTGCAACTGCACGTACCCAACAAGGTGTTTGTTTTTCCATTTCTAGTTTTAGCCATATAATCCAAATCTAAATGTATTATTTCACCTTTCCACATTAGTCTACTCACTACAAAGTTTGATATGTAAATGAGTACAAATGTGCATATAGAATATGTGGTTATATTGCATGATACAAACATAAAAATGCCAAATAAACTAAGATATTTTTACTTTTGGCAGGGGGAAGTGGATTATGCTGCAAATATAGTTGTAAAAGTCATAAAGCCAATAAGCACTTACCGCAGATTCCTGTTTGCACCCTCCTAAAATTGGACCAAATAAGTTATGTGACAATGTGTACAGGATCAACATGATGTGTTGCTGTTGCCCACCACCAGCTGCAGTTTGGCAAATTGTTTCTCTAAATTGTAATTACTTGTTTCAATTTATCTATAAGTCACAGTTAAATAAATGAACTTACCTTGTAGATTTTGCAATGGCAGCGTCATTATCCCTCCTGCAGCTGCAGCGGCAACCAGGCCTTGAATATTAGTTAGATTGGCTGTAGGCAATGTCAGGACCAGTCCTTGTTGCCCCCCAAGCTGCCCGGCCATGTTGAATGGGATAAGGATTGGCTGGTTCAGTGCCGGGGCACCTCCGGGCATCACTCCTGCTACCGCTGATGCCAGCTGTTGTGCTGCTAGCAGTGGCTAGAAAATAAACATAAATCTGAATTTAGCAAGTGTTAGTTTCTATTGCTAGGAAGACAGAAAAATCTACAATGGTACATTGAAAAGCATTTCATAAAGCATTTTGCTTTATCAATTGGCTAAGTAATGTTTACAGTATGCTGAACTGCAAATGCATGTTTCAAAGCATAAGCAATGAATAAAGTATATAAAAAATGTACATTGCCATTATTTAGTACTTGTATACAATGTGATGCCAGGATAGTGTGCATAAACATGAGTGCAAATGTCTAAATACAGTAAGTAAATTGTGTTTTCCTGTGTGCAATGTTTGCTTAACTCGAAAACAAAAGCATATCACAGTTACATTTATATTGCTGCTATTTGCTATACATTCTGTCAAACACTAAAACAACAGATGAATTGTCCTGTGCATCTCAGGTTTGAAATAAGCATTTAATACCTGGGCTGTAACTACCATGCAGACTTAATAAGGTGGATATAGATCATAGTAGACATAGCGCTACATAGAAAAGGCTTGGTGCTGGAGCCCAATATTTAGTTCACCACTGTTTGCCAGGAGCTACTACTGTAGTTTTAAATAAAAACTTCAAACATTACTGGTGTTTCAAACAAGTCTACTTACCTCTCCGGAGTCCCACGCTGGCGCCAGTGTCTGTGCTGGAAAAACAGCTGGAAAATGGTTGCCGTTGCCACTTTCCCGTTGTTTGCGCATGCGCAGTATAGGGGAAATGGCCGCCGCGGCCATATTCCCGGGGACCTGCGCATGCGCTTTAGACTCTGGGCACACTCTAGTGCGCAGAGTCTATAGGTGCGGCGCTGGACGTGCACCGCTCAGTGTGCTTGTGCCCGCCAGATGGAGAGGAGGGGGCCCATGACAGAGACTGCACATGGGACCCTCCTCTCTAGAAACGCCCCTGCCTATTGCTATACTTATGTGCTTGCAGGATCTAGCACCCAGAAATTTAAAAATCTGCCAATTTTACAACAATGTAAATGATCATGGGGGAGATGTATCAAACCAATTATCATCTACAGTAGCTAGCATTTATAAAGTACATTCTATAAAAGGATAGGTAGAAAGGGAGTATATGAGCAACTTCTCCACTTGTCATCTTTTGAAGGTTAGATATATCTCCCTTCAAGTCCACAATTGCATGTAATTGTGATTGAGTGAAACCAATTGATGAAGCTATTGCATGTGTCAGAGTCTAAAGGTTCTGCAAAGCTTTGACAATAATAAAAAAGTTGATAATTAATACACATGAGCATTTGGCAGACTTTTTTTGTTTGTGTCTTTGTTATGTATCAACGTTTTTTAACTAGATGGGGATGTCAGTACAGTGCAGAACACTCCTTTTTGTAGTGTAACATTGCTTGTATGATATAATATTAACCATGTATATGTGTATTTTATGTCCATTGTACAATTCTTAAACGTAGTAGGTGGGGCTGCACACACTGCTACTACTGTCTAAGCATGTCATTTTTTGTGTACTGTAATTAGCCTCCTGGCTGTTGTGTCTATACATAAGAAGCTGCCCTAATGGATCACATCCAGCTTTAACCACTCACCACAGGGTGTCTACAAACGCCGACGTATTATCACCTCCCAAAGATACACAAGTCACTGCATGATCCACCGGGGCGACCCATTATATCTGGTTTGGGGTCACTTACCACCAACCTCTCACATTTTGTTGACCAATTTCTTCAAGCACAAGCTGTGGCTCTGAGGTCCCATATACGAGATACTACACATTTTCTCAAACTTATCTCCGAAATTCAATGGGAATCTGATTTTTTATTCTTGACATGTGATGTATCATCCTTATATACTAACATCCCGCATGATCTAGGTTTGCTAGAAGTGGAAAAGAGTCTCACAGAAGACCCGGGGATCTCAGAGCCACAACGGAAATTTATTTTGATGTCTATTCAATTCATTCTCACTCACAATTTTTTCTTATTTGACAACACTTTTTATTTACAGGTCTTTGGGACGGCGATGGGGACCAGGTTTGCACCGAGTTATGCCAACATCTACATGGGCGCTTTTGAGCAACGCCACGTGTGGGATGGCGGCTTCAGTGCGAACCTGGTCCTCTACACCAGGTATATAGACGATTTATTTTTCATTTGGAGAGGGGATCACCAGTCAGCTATTAGATTTGTTGAACACCTTAATATGAACACTTTCAATCTCACATTTACAAGCACCATTCACTCTGAATGTATTCATTTCTTGGATATAACATTGGAGATCATAAATAATAAAATTATCACTTCTACTTACCATAAGGATGTAGTTTGTAATAATTATCTTGAATACAGCAGCAACCATCAAAAAGCTTAGTTGGATAATATCCCAAAGGGACAATTAAGAAGATTAAAACGAAATTGTACTATTGAAAATAAATTTAAAGAACAAGCTAATGTCCTAATAGAATCATTTAGAGAAAAATCATATCCGACAAAGCTGCTGGAAACAGCTTTCGAAGAGGTTGCTGCTGTAGATAGATCATCACTCCTTGTAGTAAGTAATGAGAAAAAAGGAAAAAGAAAAGAATTACCCACAAGTTGACACGATAGACAAATCCATTGTGTTCGTTTCCAAACAAAATAGTGCCTCTCACCAAATTAAAGCCATTCTTAGGAGAAACTTTCACCTTTTGCAATTAGATCCTATTTTAAAGCAGGAACTAAATAATCAACTGACTGTCATTTTTAAAAAGGCAGATAATCTGCAAGTTAAGTTAGCCCCGAGCCATTTTAAAAGACAAACTAATATGGCATCTAATCATATACCACCAATATTATCTTGGGCCTCAAAACCGGTGGGATGCTTTAGATGTAATCATAAAAGGTGTATAACATGTTCCTTTATAACGAATAGGGCCAATTCATTTTTGTGCAAAGTCACGGGTGAAATACATCAAATCAAAACCTTTGTAAATTGCGAAACAGAATATGTCATTTACTTGCTTACATGTCCGTGTAAAAAGCAATATATTGGACGGACCACTAGGAAATTTAAAATTAGATATCTCGAACATTGCAGAAACATCAAAAGAGGTTTTCAAAATCATAGTTTATCACGTCATTTCTCTAAAGTACATGACGCTGATTCAAAACTGCTAAAAGCAATAATAATAGAGAAGATTGAACCCACACAAAGGGGAGGTGATAGATATAGCAGACTTTGTGCAAGAGAAGCATATTGGATTCATATTATGCATACTCTTTTCCCTGAAGGACATAATGAGACTATAGAATTAGATTTTTGATCAATTCTTTTAAATGTACTAATTATCTCAGTAGTTGATTTGTGGATTTAGCCTTAAAAAATCGGATATGTATACTTTCTTTTCACCCATGTGTGACCCAGCTCCCTCCTGTAGCAGGGACACTGCAGAACATTTAGATGTAGGTATTTTTGATTATTTGTATGTCGCTGTTGTATTCCCCATTTATACCCATTGTTCCACATTTGTGGGTGGGTAGCAATGGATGAATCAATATGATAATAAGAACATGCATTTGTCTACTACAGTTTCACTAGATTTAGTTATCCAGTTTCCGAGTCTTTTTTTCTCTATATTATTATTTTTTTTTCTCTCTATATTATCATTTTATACCATCACTTTACATTATTATAAGCATTAGTGCTGTATATATTAACAACACATATTACAGTTAGAAACCAAATTGGTCTCTTTTTAGATTTATGTGTTTTTGTGTGTATCATTATATATACACATATGTATAAATCTTTTGCTATATTTGTATTTAAAATGTATGTGTATTTTTATATATAGATATATCTTTAATTTAATTTTTATATTGTATATGTATTCACATATAAGGAAAAAAAAAAAAAAACTTTTTTCCATGCCTTGCCTTCCACCTTAGCATATTAAGAGACTCAAGTGATATAGGTGTGCACTAATTAATTAAGTTAAAGGGATGTGATTACAAGCCCTATATATACCTGACCTATTATTGCAAAAACATCTACCCCCTCCTTCTGATGAAACCGAGAGACAAGTCTTGGAGAAATGCGTTAAGACACAGGAGATATCCTGAACCTCGTTACAAGACGCTCTGCATATTATCAATTTCATTCCACATTGGCACCGGCACTTTGGGATAACCGCTCAGCTGTGACACGGAGCAGCCACAGACGGAGTGCATGCGGCTCCCGTTCTCTGTGACATACAGCAGCCGCAGACGGAGTGCATACAGAGTACATCCAGCGGCCGGCCTCCGTTTCTCTGTTCAGCCCTGTCGGTAACCATACACAGGAGCTCACCTGGAGGTAATCTGGCCACGAGTCCTTGTTGGACAAAAGACTGTGAACAGAGCGGACTTTGGTCGGCCCCGCTAACCTCCACGGCAATCTTACAGCCATGGCAGGAGATCATTTGGAGTCTATAGTGGAAACATCATCTCCGCTTCAGTGAGCCACACGGACCTAAGAGGGTATTACACCACGGCACACTCACCGATTCTCCCACTCCAGTGATAACAGGCAGAGACTATTGGAACTTTACCCGGTGTACTGTGGATAAGACACTGCAGAGCCTCTATTAGGGTGAGACTTTTACCTTCTATTGTTCCCCATCTCTGGACTTTATCACATGAAGGTATTCATTATATTAACATCCACCCTATATATTAATTTTATTGGTTTTCTATTTTATTATAACAGTAGGGATAATCATATCCCATATTGATCAGGATCATTCTATCCACATGTACCATTTATGTGCACGTATGTTTTATTGTATTAATTAAAATCTGTTGTCTACCAGCGCTACACTGTGTTTCTTCCATGTCTACAAATGAGGCAAAGCTTTAGGGGAGGTCATGGTGCGGATGGGGTCTTAAACCTAAATTGTACTGATGTTGATTATGGCTCTGGTTGGACTCATCACAGGGCAGCCAATGTTCGTCTGTAAGTGGAATGTGAAGCCTCGGTAGAATATACTTTCATTGTGGAACTTTCAAAAGCAGAAGGACACTTAATTGGGTTCCTGCCAAGCTGGCAGGGAGTGAAAAGTGTGGCTCAGCAGTCAGGATTGTTCTTCAAAGCGACTGGAACAAAGATGTTGGTGAGGTATAGGAGTGTGTATTTTGGAATTTGGTGAGCCCCCTAGTATTGTTGCATTTATACTATTATTTTGTGCTGTTTCTATTTATATATAATAATAGAGTATATCTTTTACCCACAATTTGTACTGGGAAGACCAGTTGGCTGAGGGGCAAAAAGAACTAAACATAAACCCAATATCCTCTCAAACTCCCACAATGTACCTTTGCACCTTTGAGATTGATGTGAAACATGGAAAGAAAAAAGTGTATTTTCTGTCCCTACAATTACAAGAACAGGGTAGTTAGAGGAGATCATAGTAGACATAGCGCTACATAGAAAAGGCTTGGTGCTGGAGCCCAATATTTAGTTCACCACTGTTTGCCAGGAGCTACTACTGTGGTTTTAAATAATAACTTCAAACATTACTGTTGTTTCAAACAAGTCTATCAGCTAAATTTGCTCCTGTCATAAACAGAGATATGACCAGCTTAGACTGTTTATTTTAAAAAACATAATTAAGACTTGATATAATTAAAAAATTTGATCAATAATATGATAGTCCTGATCGAGCAAATGGACATTAATGACTACTTATTGCAAGTTTGTGGAGCTGTAAATAATTAATGTCTTCTTCCAGTGACAAAATGAAGCGCAAGCACTAGTGCATAATGGAATCGACCTCTGCATTCTGTACATTGATTATGCATCTGATATTCTAAGACACTAATATTGATTCAGTAAATAACTACTATATGTCTGCCTGATTGGTTCTCTCCCATTTACAGTATGTCCTGTTCCCCTCACATGGCATGTGGCAATTTGTTGCGGATCGCAACCTTTGGAATCCTTTGATTATTTGAAGCCATTAGAATATAATGATGGATTATATAACACCACTTAATATGATTATGCTAGAAACAGAAGTAATATATAAGACTCAGCTTGGTGCAATATCTGGATTAGGATTTTATGTTGGAGAAACTGTATGAACAATATCTAAAAAAATATGAAATGTGCCCATTTCTGATCAAAATGCTCTGACATTCTTTCACATATAGTATGTGCTAAATTCATCTCAAAATCAGAGATAGAACAGATTAGTTTGTTTATACCAGTGAATTCTGTCAGCAGATCACTGTGATCTTCCCATGCTTTCAGTTATTGCCATGTTTTTTTGGTGGCTCAGTCTGAGTGCAAAAAGTAAAGTGGTCAATTGTCCACCCACATATGGTAAAATTGAACATACATTGTATGATTTGGCAAGGAGGCTGACCAGCAAGATCTGCTCATGGGTGGCAGCTAAACTACTGAACTGCAGATTTCAAGGGAAACTTTTAAACTATGTGGGCTCATCAAGTCTTTATGCTACACACTTGCTTTCATCTAACACAAACATCTTTTAGTTTGCTCAACAGCTACTAATAATGCAAATTTAATGATTGCCAAAAGCAATATGATTTCAAAAAACTCCCAGGAGGTCGTAATATACTTGAAATGCTACATTCACCATCCACCTGTCTTTTCAAGGATGCTACTTACACTTTGAGTCAAGCAAGAGAACAAGAAGCGTGTGTCATAACATGCATTACATTAGACATGAAACATTTTGCATTGCATATTCACACACTCCAGCATCTGGTTCAAGCTCGAATGAGCAAAGAAGAAAAATATAATATATAAATAAACAGATTAAAAGTATAGTACAGTAGTGGTAAACTAAACATTTATTGTCACATATGCTAAGTTGGTGAGTCTTTAACAGTCAAAGAGAATGTCAATAACATGGACTTCATATACCTCCTATAACCCAATTCATTAAGCAGCTGTTCCATTGGGGAAAATGAGTAATTCATTAAAAAAAATATATATATATAATACACAACAAAAGACCAGCACTGTGATTTGGCAATTTAATTGTTAGCGATGACTGCGAGTTGCCAACATTCAGGCTCGTGGCCACAATCATCACAGATTTTCCTTCACAGTCCATACCTGAGATTAATATGGCAGAAGTAATTAGTCATTCAATAAAAAGGGTAAGCATAAATATAAAATGTATTCATAAAGGTGCATACACACGTAAATTTTGAACGATTTAACTATAACGACGTTGTTATCTTTCAATCGTTGAAAAAATTGTAGTTATAGCGATGAACGTCGTTCATATGCGCATTCCCGTTTGTAGTTTGTAGTTCATTCTGACTGACCAACTGAATGATTTTCATTAAGGGAAGTTACAAAAATCGTTTGTAGTTCAAAAAATCAAAATCTGACAGATAATCTGACAGAAAATCGTTTATAAAATCGTTCATAAAATCGTTGGTAACAAAATCGTTGTGTGTGTATGCAGCTTCAGAAATGCATACACACATGCAAATCATAAACATCATAAGTAAAACAACAAACTTCTATTAAAAATAACTATTGAAAAATCAGATCTATAAGAAGTAACCACTCTTAATACAAAGATACGCATATTATAAAACAATATTGGTAGATATTCAAAATTACATATATCTTCCAATCAAAATCCACAATGAAACAGCTAGAATCTAATAATATTTGGTCAACCAACTCAGAAACTGGCAACTTGGAAAAGTATACTATTGAGACAAAAGGCATGTGAGGCTATGATTTTAGGAATATTGTCTTACATGCAAAGATCCATAGTCACAGAGAGATATGGACGGTGATATGACTGATAACTCATATGAGGGTCAAAGGATTCATTGTTGCAGTAATATAGCATGTCTATAATTTTTCATCTCATGGGAGCATGGGAAAAGTTTCATTTATACAGGTATACTAACCTGCTTCAAAATATACTGTTCCCAGCATTGTTTTTATAGATTGGATTATATCTTTGTGTCATAGTGGACCAGATAATAAAACTTACTATTTGGGCATAAACCTCCATGGCTAAATATGAAGCCAAATATCACATTATTAGGATTTATGAGTTATAAATATGGCTTCTATGAGTTATTAAGTGTATCACCATTCAAAGCTCTCTGTTACTTTTGGTTCTCTTATAAAGTGGTACTCCAAAGATCATACCCACTGACGCATTTCATTTCAATAGGATACTTTTTCAAAGTGTGCTGATACAACAGCATTATCATGTGTGTTCTAGTTTTCCGTGAGTGCCCCATTATAGGAATACTTTGCCTTTGTGGCCTTTTTTTGTTGCAACTATTCTTATTCCTGGGTGCACCTCCTTTGTTAAAAAAGTATATATAACAACTCATCTATAATGTGGGAAGGATAATCAATGGAGAATGGTCTGTATGGATATTTCTCTATATCTTCATGTGTTCTAGTTTCTAAATTGGTTCTATTTATTGGAATCTAGAAATTATTTTGTGGATTATAATTTCACAGTGACATGTCATTTATTTAGATTGGTCACTTCTTATTGAATGATAGATCTGTTTTTTCAATGGTTGTTTTTTAATAGAGGTTTATTATTTTTAATATTTTTGTATATGCATTTCTTATTGATAAATTGTACTATTGATGCCAGTTCTTTTTAGTAATTGTCTTCTGCTATTTAATCTTACTTTATAAATAGTCTATTAAAATAGACCCTCTTTCTGAAGTTTAAAAAAGCCTTCACCAGTACCGCAATGCTCTGGCAAAAGGATTCTTTGCAGAATATATTAGTGCATATGTGCAGCCTGAAGAGCACTTGCATAAAAAGTTTCCAATATTTCTATACTGAGAATGCGTGAACCAGTGAGGCTGCACATGCCCAGTAAGTTCTGTAATTTTTTCATAATGCATGCTGAAGAATAGTCCGTACATTGAAATAAGCATCCGGATGTCGTCTGGACTTATTTGTATGCATAACGCCATCCTGAGATAGTATTATATTTTACTTACAAACTGTGGTAAGGGTGGCTCATTGCAGCCTGATAATGTGCAAACACACTGCATTCCCCATAACAGGCATCAGGGATGCGGAAAATGGCAAAATCGAAGAGACCGCATGATATCTCTGCGGTAACCCTTTGATAAACAGCAGTGATAACCCCTTTAACCACTGCAAATGACAGAAAAAGGGGTTATCACTGTTTGATAAATAGGTCCCTAAAGGAGAAATTTTGGCCTGCATGCTAATAGACATATACGGTATAGTACAAATCAAATGCTGCACACAAGTCAGGTTACAACATCCTCAATGTAAAGTATGGTGCTAGTAGCATCATGTTATGGTGAATGCATTCAGTGGCAGGAATTGGCAATCTTGTCAGGGTCGATGGGACGCTGCATAATACATATCACAGAAAAACACACAAACTAATCTGACACCCTGTGGCAAAAAGATCTAATTAGGGAGGAAGTTTTCCCTTTCAAAATGACAATCATTCAAAGCTCATTGCAAGAGTAACACTGGAGTGATTTAAAGTGCCGATAATATATGCATTTGAGTGGCCCAAGTCCTGACCCTAAAATCTGTAACAAAACCTGAAACTTTCTGTGCCCATGTTGCTCCTCAAATAAACTGACACCGCTTGGGCAACTGCCATCAAACTTATTATTACAGACTTTTCTAAATTATTACCTTATCATTTACTCCTATCTTTTAATTTCTTTGCAGGAACCCTGGGATAATGAATGTGTGGCTCACAAATAAAAATGTTCATTCTAAAATCTAAAAATCCCAGGCTGTATGTACAGGGGGTATTTATTAAAGCTCTGAGAGAGATAAAATTGTGAGTTTAAAGTTCCAACCAATCAGCTCCAAACTGTTATTTTTCCAACACAGCCTGTAAAATGTAAGTTAGAAGCTGATTGGTTTGTACGTTATCTCTCACAATTTTATCTCTCTCCAAGCTTTGATAAAAACTGGGAATAGAGTAAAGCTAGGTACACGCTGACAGATATATTGGCCACTCAATAGATCGGCACAGATGCTCGTCGGCCAGTGTGTACCAGCGAGATGTCTGTGAATGACGTTGTTCACAGACATATCGCATCAGCTGTGCTGCACAGCCGATGGCAGATATATCTGTCCATCAGGCAGTGTGTACGGGTGGTCTGCCAACCGCCCATTCACATGCAGCAGAGGCAGCGGGGAGGGGGGCCAGTGGGACCCGCGGCCAGAGACAGATGATGGTCGTACAGTGTGTATGAACGACCATCATCTGTAGATATATCTGTGCAGTGTGTATCCAGCTTAAGAAAGAGCAAGTAGAAAAAACATGTTGCACTGCAGGTGGGGCAGATGTAAAATGTGCAGAGAGATTTAGATTTGGGAGAATGTGTCCAAACTGACATCTAAATTGCAGTGTCAAAATGAAGCTGTCCAGCGTTTATGTACTACATGCAAAAGCAGCCGGTATTTACCCCACATGCAAAATAATAATTGTATTTGCACCTCTTGCATTGCAACATAGTTTGTCCATGTGCACAGTTACTTGCTATATCTTACTCTATTCCCAACTCTGAATCAGGCCGTAAGTGTGTTAAACTGTGATGGGGGCAAATACTTCTCTACTTCTCTAACATAGTAAATTAGTAGTAGGCACCCTTTTCCCTTTTTAAAGTAGCACCTTTGGGAACTAATGCTTGAATGGTTAAATGTGAGCTTAAGTAACTCATCTAACAGTGAAATGTGTTCCATAGGGAGCTACTTTGTCTAACAAGCTCCTTTTCCATATTTAATGCAGGAAAAAAGCTCTGTGACACATGTCTTGAATGTTCCAATTTATATGTCTTAACGATAAGAACTTGTACTAAAAATCATTTCAGTTTCCATTTGTCTTGGGAAAATATTGTGATATTATCCTGACACATCTGTGCATGAATAGTTTAATATCATTAACATATTGTGCAAAGCAAAACAGAGGCTCTTGTTGGCTGGAAGTTGATGGAGGTGGGGTTGCAGGGGTACCCCAGGACTATTTTGTGAAATATTGATAGTAAGTGGCAGAAATATAATAAATAACACATAAAAAAATAACTACGATATGTTTAAACATTACACAGCAAACTTTCAATATAGACAGCAATATCATAAAGATATATAAGTGTTTTATCATTTGAAAATGGATATATTCATCTATTTATTAACTGTATAGACATGCAATAATACTGCATTTTTCTAGTTAAAATTATATATTTACTGATCTAGGCATGCAATAATACTATTTTTTCTCATTTAAATGTAAGTATATGCATCTAATTATATATTTACTGATATAGACATGCAATAATACAGTCTTTTACTCATTTCAATGTGGGCATAAGCATCCAAAGTTATATTAAATTATTTCTTAATAGAGGCATAGGCATGCAATAATACTGTAATTAGGTGCAATTGGTTCAAATTATAATTACCACTTTTAAAGATCACAGAACTTTATTTGAAAACTATTACCTTCTATTCATTACACAGCTACTTTAAAAAAATGTCCTTTAATTCACTATTAATAAATTGCAAGCTCCTTTTTAGCAAAATGATCTGCATATTTAGACTAATCTTCAGTTTACAAAAGATAAATGCATATCATTACCTGTGGTCCAACCGAGAATCCCGGATGAGGCTGACTGGGGTGATGAGGATCGTTCGTACCCAACTCAGACGGCACGGAGTTTCCTCTGGCCCCTGGAAAGCAAAGAGAATCTCTGTCTTATTATCTGAAGCAGAGATCAGCACATTACATTTCACTTGTGATGTCACAGAGCATCAGGCTGAAAATGATATGCTTAAATGGTTTATCAATAACCCGAGAGCTCAAATCACTTATCAACTGCATAAATTATGCTAACACTCGTTCAGTGCAGTCGGCTCATCCAGGGAGATACAATGATCTGACAGCAGAGAAACTGAACCTATCATCAGTAAGGCTAATGTGGGTCGCATTATATCAATTTACATACATGACTTCCCAGCGTGACTGTGTAGCATAATTTCTTTTCATGCTCAGATGAGCAACTGCTAGTGTAATTTCTAAACACAAAACCAAATAAAGAAACACAGCGAGCATGATTTATTTACTACTGATGTACACCATCTTTGTCTCTCAGTGTCATGAATAAAAATATGTATATCTGGCAAAAACATTATGCTCCAACTACTAACTAGATAAAATGCATTATTATAAATGATTTAATCATGTTAAACTTTTAATTGAAGTTATGGTGTGTCCAGCAGATGTAAAACTTTTCTTCCATATTTTAGATAGCAAGCTCCTTTGATTATAACAAAAACATTTAGGGCCTGATTCAGACCCGCTCGCAAATTGCGGCCACTCGCTGGCAAAAAGGGGCCAGATATTTAAATTAAGCGCTCACACTGCGTCCCGTAAGGACGCCCTCTATGTCTTAGCGAGCCTCGGCAATAAGCGCTCGCTAGTGTATAAAGACATCCCCTTGCCACTCGCAATACATGTCATCTCCGGTATTTGAAGGATTAATCGGTAACATCGAGAGCCATCGGAGCTTCTCGCAGCGCTTGAGGTAGACCTTACCCTCCCGCAAGCACTGCGAGCAGTTCAGGGTAAAAAACAACCAAGTGATGTGTTCAATGACGCTACTTTGCTAATTATGCACACCCATTACACTCCTTTCTGATGGTCAGACACGTCTGCGTTCGCAGCACCACTCCCCCGTTCACAAGCACCTTCCCCTATTACTACCCACAAACGGTGCAATCTGTCACTCATTCCACCGGGCAGTCTTTTCAGGGCAACTTATACGCATGTGCAGACGGGCGACCATCGCTCAGAGCGAGCGAGCACAACTTAGCGTCCGGGTCTGAATCAGGCCCTTAATTTGTTATATATATATATAATATTTGCGCTATATATAATATATGTGGAAGGCTATATTCATAGAGTTCAAATTCCATGAATAATCAAATATGGTGTAACATGTCATTCTGCAGAATGTCAAAGCAAAAGTGAACCTAAAGATTGTATCACTGGAACTTTGCAGCTTTGTAACTTTGCCTATCACTTATAACTTTGCCTGTCACTTATAACTTTGCCTATCACTTATACCTTTGCCTGTCACTTATAACTTTGCCTGTCACTTATAACTTTGTCTATCACTTATAACTTTGCCTGTCACTTATAACTTTGCCTATCACACATCTGACCTTTCTACTATTATTCCATACTGAACTGTCAATCACATCTATTGTGTGTTCCACTGTAATGTGGTCCCTATACTCTACTAATGACTTCCCTGAGGTCAGAACTACATGGGATGCAATGACCTAGAGGTGAGGAAATGTCGGGTCACCCTATCCCCTCTGGGGCCTTGGCATTGAGCCTATCCCCATTCCAAAAGGTCCATTTTTTTATGGTACTTTTTAATATGTATATTCTGTAAATGGTCATGTAGTGACTGGCCTGACCTTTGATTTCTCTACTATTTTATTTTTAGTACTTGTTTCTTTAAGATTTAGTACAGTAGTAGAAACCAACAGGTTTACGGTCGTGACCTGTTCTCAACTGATAACACTGTAACTACACATTTGTCAATGCAGCTAAAAGTTAAAATTTGAGCTGATTGAACCCGTACTTCCCTGTTCTGCAGCTACCTCAACTGCCAAGCAATGTTTGGCAAGACTGTAATGACATTATTGATGAGACACCTTCTTGTAGGGTGACCACCGAGTCAATATAACAAGTAACGAAACTTAAAATACATCTAGGTACATGCACAATGTGAAAGGTCATAGAGGTACTGTACAACATTGGAGTTGCCACTTCCTCAGAATTTTTTTTTTCAAACTAGGTCAAAGACACAACACCAAAAAGGCAAAAGCCATGTTTCCAACTAGAATATAATTTATTCTCCCTGTAGGCACCCAAATCAACTGCTTTGGGCCCCAAATTTTGAATGACCCAACATTTTCTAACTAAAAATCTAAAAAACTAAAAATCTTTGTTCTTTTCTCTAAGGCACAATGTCAGAGAATACAGAAATGTAAATTCACTTGTTGTATGAATATCTGAGACAGTAGCTGCTCAGTAGTCCCTGACCCCACCTCTTCTGGACCCAAATGGGGGTAATCAGATTGCAATGGGCTTTGGGACTAGCAACATGCGATGGTTGACAAAGCCTGTAGAGGTGCCTGGATCACTGCACCCCTATGGAATCTGGGGGTCATTCAGACCCGCTCGCAAGCGCAGGATGCTCGCAAGCGGGTCCATGTTGCTCCACTGCGCATGCGCACGATGGAGGGAGCTCCGTCGTGCGCATGCGGGAGACCCGGATAGCGACGGGCTCTCCGTCGCTCTGGGTCTCGCACCAAAGGGGGCGTGCTGTTGATGTTGATTGACCCTTTGGTGGGCGTGCAGGGGGCGTGGCTGCCAGATGGAGGCGTTCCCATGGAAACGCCTACAGTCTGAAGCCGGCCCAACTGACATCACTAGTGATGTCAGTGGGAGTGATTTCAGCTCTGATAGAGCCAAAATCACTCCAGGGCTTGCGGCAGTGAGACCCTACTGCAGGGTCTCCATTGCAAGCCCGATGGTTGCGATGGTCTTGACCATCGCGACCATCATCATGGATGATCGCGGTGGTCACCAACAGCTATGCGAGCGTCCAGGAGGACGCTACATTTTCATGGAGGAGGGCCCTGATTCAGAGCGAGCGCTCTGGTCAGAGCGTTCGGCTCTGAATCAGGCCCTCTGTTCCCAGTAGCACTGTGGAAATAATTTAATGATGTTGCAATGTTGCCTGTCATAGGAGTGCGCCGACAGTATAGAGTTGATCAAGAAGAGGACAAGTAGCAAATGTTAACTACTTTAAAATAGAAATGACACAGTACCGCTTTACAATGTTTCGGTTTAATGAATAAACCGTCATTGTCAGAGTCTGTATTTGTTGTGGACCCGGGGTGGAAGCAGGAGCAGACACAGGTTTAAACTGAAAGGTTGGTTGTTTAATGTGACTGTTAGAAGACATGAATAATTATTAACTAAAGTCCAGTAATAAGCAAATTGATATATGTGGCTGAAGGGAGCTGTAGTAAATGGGAGTAACGAATGTCCAGATCAGTGACAGAGATGAATCCAGATAAACTGTGAGAGTGAAGTGGGATTCCTGGTTTGCTGAATAGTGGCTGAAGGGGATATCCAGTACTGAGGTGATGCAGGCTGAAATGGAAATCGGGAAATGCTGTGATGGGTTGACTGAGGAAACAGGTTCAGGCAGGAGTGGGTTAACTGTGGAGACAGGTTCAGGCAGGAGAGGGTTTGGTGGAAGGTGCAGGGCTGATCTCAGCAGGAAGCAAGGCAGAGTGGTGCAGGCTATGCAGGGAGCCAGAGGCCGACAAGGAGCTGGAGCTAGCACCGGAACACAAGTCTAGGTCTCAGGAGCGTAGAGAAGTCTCTCTCACAGCTACGCTGTGAACACGTTGCACTGACAACTACAGGGAGCTCCAAACACCCTTAAGTATCCAGTAGCAGAACGTGATAGGCCAGAGAGAACAGGTGACCTACAGACGATTAGCCTGCTATGTCACATGGCCAAAGACAACATGGCGGCACCGAGACACCTGTGACACAGAGATGCCGCTAGACGTACCCTTGCCAGGACCTCTGCGTACAGCCAATGCCAGTCTCCACATGCCAGCTCCCTCGACAGAAGGACCGCGCCACAGCGCCCTCACCGGTAAGAACTGCAAACCTCCATGCCACGAAACCCTGGTCGTGACAGTACCCCCAGGCCTCAGGACACCCTGGCCTCAGGACACCTTCCAGGCTTTTCAGGATGAGCCGAGTGGAATTTTCTGATGAGTTTGGGAGCGTGGATGTCCTCAGCTCTGGTCCAACAACGCTCTTCTGGACCATAGCTTCTCCAATCAAGCAGGTATTGCAAATGACCTTGACGGATATGAGAGTCCAGAATCTGAGACACCTCAAATTCCACCCCTTTTTCAGTTTGGATCCTGGGGGGAACAGGGAGAACGCTGAGAAATTTATTCAGAACTAATGGCTTGAGGAGAGATATATGAAATGAATTAGGAATTTTCAAATAAGACAGGAGCTGAAGACGATAGGAGACTGGATTGATTATTTCTGTAATGGAGTATGGTCCACTAAACTGGGTGGCGAACTTCACGGATGGTACCCTGAGGCGAAGATTGCGGGTAGCAAGCCATACTTGATCCCCGACCCGCATCTGAGGATCTTTTCTTCGTTTCCTATCAGCCTGGTCCTTGTACCACACAGAAGTTTTCACAAGAGCATCTCGCACCTGAGCCTATACTGAAGCAAAGTTCCGTATAGTGGCATCCACAGCTGGTACATCAAAGGCAGGTAAACTTCGGAACTCAGGGACCCTGGGATGAAGACCATACACAATGAAGAAAGGAGTTTGGTTTGTAGAAGAATGGCATGATGCGTTGTGCGCAAATTCGGCCCAGGGAAGGGACTCAGACCAGTTGTCCTGAGATGATAACATAAAGATTCTCATGAAAGTCTCAAGGTCCTGGTTCACCCTCTCAGTGGACCCATTACTTTGAGGGTGATAGGCCGTGGAAAAGTTAAGTTTCACTTGTAGGACAGAGCAGAGAGCTCTCCAGAATTTTGCCACAAATTGGACACCCTGGTCTGAGACGATTTCTGAAGGAAGTCCATGAAGGCGAAATATATGGTGGACAAACAAGTGAGCCAAATTGGGTGCCGAGGGTAACTTCTCTAGGGGAATGTAATGGACCATCTTGGAGAAACAATCCACTACAACCCAGATGGTGGTATATCTATTAGAATTTGGCAGGTCTGTCACAAAATCCATGGACAGTTGTGTCCACGGATGAGATGATATGGGAAGAGGCACCAATTCACCGGCTGGAGACTTATGCTGGGTACACTGGGTACAAAATGAAATAAACTCGGTTACCTCAGTTTTCATCGATGGCCACCAGTAGGTTCTCTTTAGGAACTCCAATGTCTTACGAATGCCTGAATGACCAGCAAAACGAGATGAGTGGGCCCACGTCAGCAACTGTTTCCTCAACTCCGGGGCCACAAAGGGCTTTCCAACAGGTGGTTGCAGTTGTATAGTGGCGAACACCTTTGACTCTAGCACGGGTGTATTCCGCAGAGTTTCTGGACCACTATCAGTGGACAGTGACCATGACAAGGCATCGGCCTTCTGATTGAGAGCCCCAGAGCGATACGACAGGGTAAAATGAAAACGGGCAAAAAATATCGCCCACCGGGCCAAGCGAGGACTTACACATTGAATATTTTTCAGAAAAAGAAGATTCCTGTGGTCTGTACAAACAGTAAAAGGGAACTTAGCGCCCTCTAGGAGGTGCCGCCATTTCTCTAAGGCCAGTTTAACAGCTAATAGCTCCTGTTCGCCTATGGCATCATTTCTTTCAACAGGGGAGAATTTCTTGGAGTAGAAACCACACGGGTGAATCTGGTTATCCTCAAAACGTTGGGACAAGACAGCTCCCACTGCCTCAGATGAAGCATCCACCTCCATAAAAAAGGGCCTACTGGTATCCGGTTGTCTCAAAACTGGAGCTGTTATAAAGGCTTGCTTGAGAAGTTGAAAAGCTGACTCTGCCTCAGGGGGCCATAGAGCAGGGTTGGCACCTTTACGAGTTAGGGCTGTGATTGGAGCCATCAAAGAGGAGAATCCCTTGATAAAATGACAATAGTAATTTGAGAAACCAAGGACCTCATTCAGAGTTGGTCGTACGTAAAAAGGGGCTGGACATACAAATGATTCCCTCGCAAGTTGCGTCCCTAAGTTCGGATCGGTAGTTGGCCGACCAAGGGGAGGAAGCGGTCGGAAGACAAAAAAATATGCCCCTTCTCGTACGCATTGCATGTCATCTCCGGGCATATAAGGATTAATCGAGACCATCAGGAACCATCGGAACTGGTCGTAGAGCTTAAGGTTGACCATACCCTCTCTTAAGCTTTACGATCATGTCAGGGTAAAAACCTCCCATGTCACATGTGCCATGACGCTACATTGTTAATTATGCACTCCCATAATCCGTATGCACTCCCATAAAATGCCGTTCGCATAATGAGGCACGCCTGCGTTCGGATCTCCACTCCCCCGTTTTCAAGCACCTTCCCCTGTTACCACCCACAAACGCCTCCATCATCACTCAAACTACCGACCTGGCTGTGTTCAAGGAGAGAGAAATTTCTGATCATAGCGGCTAGTTTGCGCACGCGCATTGCGAACTTTATGCATGAACAGTATAACGAACATCGGTGGCGTACGACCGTGCGGCCGCAACGAACGACTCTGAATGAGGTCCCAAGTCTCTGGATGGTTTTCAAAGACGTATGTCGGGACCAATCCAGTATTGCTTGGACTTTTTTGGGGTCCATTACTAAACCCGAACCTGAAATTATATATCCAAGAAATGGAATACTTGGTACACCAAACACACATTTCTCCAATTTACAATACAGTTGGTTCTTCCTCAGATGAGACAAGTCTTCTTTTACATGATTATGGTGTTCCTCAGGAGAAGATGAAAAAAATCAAAATGTCATCTAAGTAGACAACAACTGAGACATATAAGAGATCCCTAAAAATCTCATTGACAAATACTTGAAAAACAGCAGGTGCATTACACAGCCAGAACGGCATGACCAAGTATTCAAAGTGACCGTCCCTCGTGTTGAATGCTGTTTTCCACTCATCACCTGCTCGGATACGGATGAGATTGTATGCACCTCGGAGATATAATTTAGAAAATATAGTGGATCCCTTGACTCTGTCAAATAATTTGATGATCAATGGTAGAGGGTATCTGTTTTTTACTGTGATATCATTCAGGCCTCTATAATCTATACACGGCCTCAGGCCTCCATCTTGGTGATGTAGATGGTCGGATAAATGTGATGTAGATGGTCGGATAAATCCCTTTTTTAAGTTCTCTCGGATGTATTCCGACATGGCGTCGGCTTCTGGTAGGGACAGCGGATAGGTCCAACCATGGGGAGGCATCTTCCCAGGCAACAAGTCGATAGGACAATCCCATTCTCTATGAGGGGGTAAGATGTTGGCTTGTTTTCAGAGAAAACATCAGTAAATGATTGATATTCTTTAGGTATAGATGGGGCCTCTGACATCTGAATTTTCCTCACAGGTCGAATCTTTGGAAGACAAGACCCCTGGCATTCCTCACTCCATGACAGAACCTGCATAGTGTTCCAATCAATTATGGGATTGTGTTTACGCAGCCATCGGTATCCAAGTATAATCTCATGGGAAGCCTTGGGTATGACTAAGAAGCTGATAAGTTCAACAAGGAGGGCTCCAATATGAACTACAATAGATTGGGTTCTTTCAGACACATTTCCATTAGAAATAGGTCTACCATCGATAGATGTCAAGGAGATAGCAGGATCCAAGGTGATGCAAGGAATTTGTAATTTATCTGCGAAACAAGCGGACATGAAATTTTCTGCTGCCCCAGAATCCAGGAGGGCAGATTTGAATGCAGGACTAGACTTAATGTCTAGAGCTATGGACAAGACAGAGTCATTTTGCTTTGGGGACGGAAGTATTACTCCTAACTGAGTGTCCCCAGGACTAGTTAGGTATGGGCGTTTCCCAACTTGCGGTTACAGGAAGCCACCAGGTGACCCGTGTCTCCACAGTATAGACAAAGATTCTTTTGAATGCATCTCTGTTGTTCTTCTTTAGGAAGATGGGTATGATAAACCTGCATGGGTTCTTCATCTGTAAGCGAGGGAGGAGAACGGGTAGGAGGAGGTTGAGGATGAGGCCTAAAACGAGCTGTTCTGTGCTTCTCAGCTTGGCACTCTCTAAAGTGCATGTCAACCTTGTTGCAGAGGGAAATGAGATCATTAAGACTAGAGGGTATCTCATGAGTGGCTAGGTCATCCTTTATACGATCCGATAGTCCGTGCCAGAAGGCCAATGTTAGGGCTTCTTCATTCCATCTGAGCTCTGATGCCAACGTCTGGAACTGAATGATGTACTGACTGACAGGACGGATACCCTGTTTCAGATTCATAATACTGAATGAAGCAGAAGTGGTTCTTCCAGGCTCATCAAAAATCCTCCTGAATGATGTTAAAAATTCTGGATAATTATCCAGTAGTGTATCAGATCGCTCCCATAGTGGAGAAACCCAATCTAAGGCTGAGCCAGACAGCAGCGACACAATATAGGCCACTTTGGTTTTAGAAGAGCAAAATCTACATATATAGAAAATCTATATATATATACCCTCTGCGCTAATTGAAAATGAACTACAAAAATATGAAGTGGCAGATTAACCACAACAAGTATTAATGGTATATAAATTATTCAGGACTCAATCAATAAAAATTAATAAAACATTTAATCACACACATATAACCATTATAAATATATCACATAATACATATGGTGAAATCCATTTTGAAATAGCCTACAAATTCATAGCAATTGCCTGATTTATACAATACACAGCACCTCAAGCAACGATTGTACTAATATTACTCAATTTGTTGTACAATTAATAAAATGTCCTGGTACAGTCCTTATTCCAGCATATAAAAAATATATCTCAGTGAGGACTTATTCTGCTAGTCACACAGTTGATTAATCCTCCTCATAGCTGGATAATGAGTTAACCACTGCAAATGTCCTGTATAATGTTAACTTATTGAACTGGCCAGTTCTAAAACAGCAGCTTAATTGTTGCTCACCACGCTAGTGTGCTCAATATCCGCAGGGCTTCCTGTTTGAACTCCCACTATAACGAGCCTTGAGCTTGGCATCGGCACCAGCCTGCCTTCCATTAGAGAAGTGTCCTACAATGTAGCAGCAATCAAGCTGTGAGGACAACAGTGTAGTGGCGTCGTTAATCACATGGATGGCACACCAGCATCCCGGGCGGTCGAGTCAGCAGCCGCTGAATATTCTGGACTGAATCAAAGTGACTGGGGATCCCAATGACGCGTTTCGCCCCTATATGCAATGGGGCCTTTCTCAAAGAGTACTGATCCCCTCCACTAGCCTTCTTTTTAAAGGATAAACTTGCACCTAATTGGTCATTCAGTTGATTATTGAGTTTTTTCAGGTGTGGGGTATCTGCTGTGTTTCTTCCACACCTGCTTATCCTTAACAATTTAGATGCTTAAATCTAACTTGCATCCTGTATATGGACACATATCAATGTCACAAATATAATATTCATATAAACAGGTACTTATACACATTATGATTTTCACCAAAAAATATATATATCACACAAACTGTTTGATCGAGTCCCTACAAATATACCTTAATATAATATTAATGATAAATCAAAAACATAAATCTACAATTATAAGAATATGAAACAATAATTTATAATTATTTGGGTGTTCCTGGGATCGAACCCCTAACCATCTGTTCCTTAGACGATCACCTTAACCACTACTATAATAAATCGCCCTAAGCCTTCCTTATATAATGTTATTCAATACATATGCATCTGCATATATTTGTTTTAATAAATTCTCACACCAGTCGGTGCCATATATATACACAGTTGTAAAAATGATGGAAGATTTAGTGGATAATCTTGGGATCAAACCCCTGACCATCTATTTCCTAGGCAGTCACCCTAACCACTACTCTATAACAATTGCCCTATAAAAAAAACCAATATGGAGGTATTCATTGCACATACATCAACCTATGTTTATTCTGATACCTAAAAAATACTAATAACAATCATTAAAAGTATTGATGAATTTTATTGATTAAATACATAAAAATCTCTTACTCCACTGGAACATAGTATCACAGAGGAATTTAATCTATAGATACTCAAATTATATAGATGTGAATAATGTATTATAATATAATATAGTCCTAAATGAATCATGGAAAGAACCTGCCCTATTAGTACCCTTCGCAAGCAAGGTGACTACTCACCCCACTTCAATCTGAAGGGACTGAACATTACCGATGGTTCTGATTCCGAACAAACTGAATTGCAGTGAGCCATTTGCAACATGTTTTTATGCAAAAGACTCAAAGTCAATAGTTTCATTAAGTCCATTCGGAAATAAAGTCCGTAACCTAAAGATCCAAAAGGCCTCTTGGGAACATAGCCCTTTGAACCTGTCCCCTCCTCTACAAGTTTGTTCAATGTGTTGAATCCCCAAAAAAGACATACCCTCAGGATTTCCATTATGGTGGGTACTAAAATGTCTCGAAACACTGTGTAGTTGATATTTTTTAATAATATTCAAACGATGCTCTCTACACCTCATTTTTAAAGTTCTAATTTTGCGGCTCACATATTGGAGTCCACATGGACATTGGATGACATATATACAATATGTGGACTCACAATTAATAAATTCGGTTATGGGAAATTTTTCTAGACTTATGTTACTCACAACTGATTTAGTTCTGTTCATTATGTAACTGCATGTAAGGCATCTAGTGCAGCCACATTAAAAGCACCCTTGCACTGGACTTGACAACCAACCCTTTGATTTAACCATTTGTTTTTTAGGAAATTTCTTCAAATTACTTGGGGCCAAGTGTGTTTTAAGATTTTTATTCTTCCTAAAAATTACTCTGGGTTTGGTAACTAGTACTTCTTTGAGGACTTGATCTTGTTTAAGAATATTGAAGATGGCATTCAAAATTTTCTTTATTTGATTAGATCTATTGTTAAATTTGGACACAAAACAAATCCCAGTATCCATAAAACATTCATCCTCCTTTACCCCCCCTGTTCCTGTTGTTTTTTGGGGGTGAGCATTAGAGAGCGATCCATGTTTAGACACTTATTGTAGGCTGCATCTAAAAGTGCCGCTGGATATCCTCTGTTAGTGAAGTCATGTAACATAATTTTTGCTTGACTCTCATAGATCTCCACATTGAACAATTGCATCTAATTCTATTGAATTGATTCTGGGGGATGTTATCAAGCCAGGGCCTATAGTGTCCGCTGGAATAATGTAAAAAGTTGTTAGTGTCAACCTTCTTTTTGTAATTGATGGTAATTATTCTTTGAGCTTCAGCTGATATAGTAAGGTCTAAAAAATTAATAGACTGGTGATCCATACAGTGCGAAAACTTAAGATTCCAATCATTGGAATTTAAATGTGCAACAAAATTCAGTGCTGATAATTCATCCCCATCCCAAATCAAAAAAAGGTCATCTATATAACGGCTATAGTACACCAGGTTTGCTTTGAAAGGGCCCCGCCATATAAACAGTTGTTCAAATAGTCCCATATATAAATTGGCAATGCTCGGAGCAAACCTGGTGCCCATGGCCATTCCAACCACCTCTAAATAAAAAATCTACTTAAATATGAAATAATTATGTGTCAAAATAAACCTAATTGAATCCAAAAGAAATTGTCTCATGCCCTGTGACATCGCTTGGTCCTTTGCCAGAAAACTGGCCATAGCTTGTATTTCCAACTCATGAGGAATATGAGTATAAAGCACCTGTACATCTAATGTCAAGAATCTGTAGCTAGGCTTCCACTCAATGTTTGGTTTTAGGAGTAGGGAAATTGGAGGGTTGCAAAGTAAGATGTACATCACACTGGTTTAGAAATCCACAACACAGTTTAGGATTGCCATCAAACTTGCCAGGTGTAGGTAAATACAAATGAGGAGGAGCTCCAGAGGCAGATACCAGGGAAGTGAAAGCAGCAGTAACTGCAGGCATACTTGGGGGAGCTAGTAAAGCTTGTAAATTATCATGATGGTGTGCCATATCTTGCACATACTGTGCTAATTGCTGTTGCATGGTTCCCAATTCTTCCAGGCGAGAAGCCAAGCCTTAAATTAAATATGTTCTGGACTCCTGTCCAGTAGCCAAATCCATTTGGTCAGTGCAAACTGTCAGAGTCTGTATTTGTTGTGGACCCGGGGTGGAAGCAGGAGCAGACACAGGTTTAAACTGAAAGGTGGGTTGTTTATTGTGACTGTTAGAAGACATGAATAATGATTAACTAAAGTCCAGTAATAAGCAAATTGATATATGTGGCTGAAGGGAGCTGTAGTAAATGGGAGTAATGAATGTCCAGAGCAGTGACAGAGATGAATACAGATAAACTGTGAGAGTGAAGTGGGATTCCTGGTTTGCTGAATAGTGGCTGAAGGGGATATACAGTACTGAGGTGATGCAGGCAGAAATGGAGCCAGAGGCCGACAAGGAGCTGGAGCCATGGGAATTCTAGTGGAGAAGGGGACGTGAACATCCGATAGAAGGTATGTATGTGTGAGTGTGTTAGGTATGTAATAAACTTTTAAATTCTATGGTGTGTGTACTGTATTTTTATTACAATTTTTTTTCAGTGGGGGTATCGGTGCTGACCACCTGCTGGCACTTATAGTTCCACAAGTGCCAAAGGGCAGGCATGCTGGCACCTATAGTTCTACAGTAAAAAACAATAGTATCATTCTAATTTTCACACTAGTACCCCTGCACCCACCAACCAGGGGTGCAGGGAAAAGCCGGGGGTTCAGCATAAGCCTGGGGAGCCCGGGAGAGGGAGAACCATTATTGGGGTCCCCATTTCCCCCGAGATCCCCGGATTGGGCTGACTAGCTTGGGGTGTTAATACTTTGGCAGGGGAGACCCGGTGAAAGGGTCCCCTGGCTGTGGCATTACACCCCGGCTAGATTTGAGTCAGGTGCTGGTTTTAAAAATAGGGCGAGCCCCATGCCATTTCTTTCCCCTATTTTTAAAACCAGGGCTGGCTCTGGGAGCCCAGTGCTGGTTCCTAAAATACGGGGGAACCCTACTCATTTTTCCCCCATTATTTTTAAAACTAGGACTGGCTAAGGTGCCCGGGGCTGGTTATGCATACTTTTTTGGGGGGAGCCCTACATAATTTTTTTTTTTAACATTGATCCTTTGTTTTTTTAAACATACAAGCAGATATGTGCAGGCTGCATGTTCGGGTGAGTTTGGCTGTGGTCACATACACCATCAGAAAACACGATTTAAGCAAATCCCGAGTCTTGCTAAATTTGCAAGTTTCAGCAAGCAAAAATCACCCGAGTTTCAGCGATGCAAATTGAGTTTCTACTCGGACAATCTCGACCAGACACGTCTCTTAGTAAATTTACCCCTTAAACTCTTTCAGACTACTAACACATCCGCTACAGGACTTCAACATTTGTGTTCTTCATGTAATGAGGGTGTTGTTAAAGCAAAACCTGTAAAGTTACAGCATCATGTCTTATCCATATTTTTATTTATTTTTCAGTATGGGTTTTGGGAAAATGTTATTTAACCAATATATTTTCTTATAAATGATGCAAAAATAACTCGGCACATTAAAGTGGCAATAAAATTGACTGCTACACATGATTCAATGGAATTTCTATCTATATGGCGTTATGTCAATCAGAACAGAGGTACATAATAGGATTAAGTAATAAATGTGCAAAGCTATTATGCGCAAATTTGGAAATGTGATTAATCTGTAATATCCTTTGTGCAGAAAGCCAGAAATGGACATTGCTTGGGGAATACTTACAAGCACTCAGCTGAAATATCTAAATTGATTTTGGAACAAACTAATAAAAACACAGAGACTTGCTGACATTTTTATAAAGTGATTTCTGTCAAAATACGTCTGGCATTTAAATGACCACTGTCATTTTCAGACTGGGAGAAGATGCCCTATTATTATTGTGAGAAACAAAACAAAGAAATAACAGTTTCCTTAAAATATCACAGACAAAAAGTCGTTTTTTTCCGACTTTTATTTTAAATAGTCCTGAGAGACAGTTTATGCACATCAAGTTCGTTTATCATAAAATATATTTTATATGTACTAAGATGATTATTACAACAGAAAGATCGTCATAGCTAGTAACCAAGTGGAGTATCTATGCATATGTTTTTTGGTGACAGGTCACTAATTAATTTAGCAGCTTTTAGATTTGAATAGCTTAATTAGTTGTTAAAACTTTACTGTGCCTCAGTGCACCTCTTCAATGAAGCAACTGGTCCATCACTAGTCAGATTAAAAGACGAGCTTGCTCTACAGCTAACTACTGTTAGAGGCACCAAGTAACTCATAAAGATGGAAACAATTCCACATAGCTGTGCTACACATGTCAATTATAAAAAGACAACAATGTGTTATGATAATTTATGCATGCACATGCACTCAGAATAACTCTCCACCCAGGGCACACAGAAGAGCCTAGTTTCACAATAAAAAAAGGAAAACAATTTCTATTTGCAGGGACCAGTTATTTAATTTTCTGATAAGGTGGAGAAAGTGCATTCAGGAAATCTTTTCTGTTTTACAGGGGGTTGTGGTCTTCTACTCCATGCAAAATAATAAAAAAATTCCATATGTTCAGATGTGACAGAATCCTAACTTGTCCTATATTTGTAATCTGAATACAGATTGCATTGTCACTATTGCAAAAAAATAAACTGATTACTTGGGTCCGGGCTTAATTTTGGGCACAGGCCAGCCATGGTGGTGGAGCAACACCCACTGTGACTCTTGGCACGTGCCCTAGCTTCATCACGGTGTGCACAATTTATTTAGTGAGTCTTTTGTTAGAGCATTGTGCTTTTACAACCTGAGACAGTGGGCCCTAGGACTCAGCGCAGCTCCCCCCAGAGGTCTGACCTTTGTCATGCACTACTGAGCATGTGCCGCTACACCGCATGTATTTCTCCTGTGGTATCCTGCATGGATGGACGTGACCCAAGTACGCAACACTATCTGAAGCCACAAGGCTTTCAAACTTCGCTTTGGTCACCACCGCTTAGCATAGCAAGCACCCACTGGCACTACGGCATGGTACAATAATGATAACTTGGCCAATAGGTTATGGATCTAGCCAGAGGTGTAACCAGGGGGTTTGGTGCCCAGATCAAGGGAATAAATGGTGCCCCCCCATCAATGCCACAGTTCTAATTATCCCATGGGCCTAGTGTTCAAGAACATGGTGGTCTAGGGAGGAATTAATGGTAGCCTACCTGTACGGCCCCATCTTCTGTCTTGAGCACGGTGTCTTCTTGCCTCTTCCAGGGCCACTGGAGCTCTTCCCACTATGTCTGCATCCTCTGCCCACCATCAAACTGACTTCTCTGCCCAGTGGCACCTGACATCACCTGTGGAGCCAGCCATGACGCGGTGAGCCACAGTTGGCTCACTGCAGCCACTTTCTATTGGCTCCAGATCCGCAAGTCGTAATTGGCTCATGGACAGTGCCAAATTCAAATGGCTGCCGGTCCATGAGCTGCACCCAGGTCACAGCCGGCGCCAAATGTCACCTGCCACTGGGAACAGTCTGCAGGATCTACAGCGCTAGACACGACACTTGATCCCAGCACTGCCGGCAGCATCCCCCCTCTGCCGGGCCTGTCAGATGGCGCCCAGGGCAAGGTGACTCACAAGCACCCCCCTGGTTATGCCACTGGATCCAGCAGACTAATGTGCCTAACACCAATGTACACAATCCAGACCACCAATACACCCGGTGTGAAGATTATGATACCAAAAACACAGACTACAATGACACAGAATAATAGATCTGATTGATCACAGACAAACCCTTTTTCACCTATATGAAAATGTACAGTGCTGGGATCAGCATGAGCTTTGCAAAATTAGTGGGTTCAGAGTATGGTGCCACATGGAAATTTGCTATAGAGATGCAATTAAACGGGAAAGGTTATGGAAGGTTAATAGCAATCCTGGTGGTAATACAAGCCCAGATGATGTGGATAGAGCTACTGTATAGTGACAATAAGCTTAGCTATGGAGCAGCATGTATATTCCATTATTTACTGAAAGACAATTGTACATTATATGTGGCTGATTTTTGCAGATGTGAATGTGAAGACATAGGCTTAATGAGATTAATTAACTTGAGGCATACTTTATATGCTATAAAACTTAGTGCATGCAAGAATGAATATCTAAAGTTTGGTCTATCTCACAGCAATTGACTTCAGTAGGTGTCCTAATAGACAAGGAGGAGATTGCAATGGTGATTCTGCAAAGCCTTACACCAGAGTACAACTTTTAAAAGTAGTTTTAGAGTCTAGTGCTGCAAAGCTATCAACAGAGATACTGCCAGGCTACTGCAGTTTCATGAGCGCATGCCTGTAGAAAACTAAAGCTGAGAGCATTGTTGTCCTGTCAAAGAGCACAAAGCCTAAAAAAGCCAAAGTACAGATGTTTCAAATGTCTCAATTTGGGACATAACACCTTAGAGTGCAGAGTAATTGAACTACTGTAAGTAGTCAGCATTGAATGTAGCAGACAGCCACCGCAAGGACTGCTGATACATGGACTTAGGAGCCACAAGATACTTTAGCTGCAACAAGAGTTGGTTCAAGTAACTAAAGCCATATGAATCAGTGAATATTAGGGGAATAGAAGACTAAGTTCTAAATGCCACAAGGTCAGGAGAATTACGGTTTGCATAAGAATTAAATGCATAACAGTTATTATAGACATAGAAGATGTTGCCACACTTTAGTGCCCTCCAGTCACATCATGCCACACTGTTGTGCCCCCTGGTCACATCATGGAACACTGTTGTGCCCCCTAGTCACATTATGCTACACTGTTGTGCCCCTAGTCACATAATGCCACACTGTTGTGCCCCTGGTCACATCATGCCACACTGTATTAAGCCTTGTCACATCATGTAATAGAGCCCCCCAAAACACATGACACACTTTAGTGCAAGCCAGTCACATCATGTCTCTGTCATGCCCCCTGGTCACATCATGCCACACTGTGGTGCACCCCAATCACATCATGTCAAACTGTAGTGTCTCTAGATGAATATAATGACACTGAGTGCTATATGTATAATAAAAAATAATAAACATAAATGTATGTGGCACCTGTAAGGAAAATATTGCTTAATAAACAATTGTATGTTTATAGGTACTTTTAGGAGAATTTGATGGGTCCCTTGTCTTTTAGACTGTCACTTCCGCCCACAGAATGATGTTAACTTTCTTTCCCTACCTTGCCCTTTCCTTAGACCATCCACTTTCTTTCCTCCAGCATGACGGTGCCAGTTGTGGCGGTAGTTGGAGAGCAAGAGCCTGGCCTTGCCTGTTGCTCTCTGTGGTCTTGTAGCATCTGATCACGATCAGCCACTGATGATGATGTTACTTCAGGAAAGGGGTCGCGTGTGACTGGCTGTGTAGCTGGCTTGTCCAAGCAGAGTTAGGGATAGCCACCTAGTTCCTCCAATGCGTTTCATGTGTTTGCGCACTTTTTCAAGGATCCTTTTCCAAGACCCTTGAAAAAGTGCGCAAGTGCACAAAATGCATTGGAGGCACTAGGTGGCTATCCCTAACTCTGCTTGGACAACCCATCTACATGGCCAGTCACACATGACGTCTTTCCCAAGTGACGTCATCATCATCAACTGATCGAGGCCAGACGCTATGGGACCACAGAGAGCAACAGCCAAGGCCAGGCTCTAGCTCTCCAACTACCATCACAACCGGCACCATCATGCTGGAGGAAAGAAAGCAGACGGTCTAAGGAAAGGGCGAAAGAAAGTTAACATCATTTAGTGGGCGGAAGTGACAATCTAAAACATAAGGGACCCATCAAATTCTCCTTAAAGGAGCTATAAACATACAATTGTTTATTAATCAATATTTTCCTTACAGGTGCCACATTCATTTATGTTTTTAATTTTTATTATACATATAGCGCTCAGTGTCATTATATTCATCAGTTATTTATACTAATTGAGCTGCTTAAGAACAAATAGAGCATGGGAGTACATAGCCTTTTTATTTGTAGTGTCCCTAGACACATCATGTCACACTGTAGTGCACCCCAGTCACATCATGTCACACTGTAGTGCCCCCCCAGTAACATCATGACACATTGTAGTGCCCCACAATCACATCTTGTCACACTGTAGTGCCCTCCAGTCACATCATGTCACATGGTAGTGCCCCCAGTCACATCATGTCACACTGTAGTGCCCTTTGTCACATCATGTCACACTGTAGTGTCCAACAATCACATCATGTCACACTGTAGTGCCCTCCAGTCACATCATATCACATGGTAGTGCCCCCCAGTCAAATCATGTCACACTGTAGTGCCCCTTGTCACTTCATGCCACAAAGTGCTGTCACTCAGACTGCCCCACTTCTACTCATCTCATGGGTCTCTGGTCTACGTTAGCAGTCCACTCTCCTGCTCCTCTGGCTGTTCATTCACTTGATCTTGGCATGCTCCTCTTCACCAAACTCCAATAGCTCAGCTTTCTCCTTTCCATCAGCCCCCTTCTTCTTCTTGACACTCTTCATTGCCTCCAGGCAATAGGTACTGCTGGGAGATGTAGTTTTAAGAATCATTGCAGTGGCAGCCAGCACTAGGAGTCCATGGCTGCTCAACGTTTATTTCCTCTTTTTTGTGGATCCACCTTTTTCAAGTATTGAATGGAACCAGAGCAGATGAGGAGCCAGGGGACAGACAAGGCAGCTTTTCATGCAGTCCTCTGTGGCTTTCTGAGAGTCACTTAACTCACAATGGGCAACCTTTTTGATTGTTCCTGGGTAGTGGCAGTGCTGCCCTTGCTGAGGCATCTTTCTGCACTCTGATTGGAGAATAGCTCTAGTCATCCACCAATCAGTGAGCGTTGACCTTGCACCACTATGATTGGTGAAAGCCCAGCGTTAACCACCAATCAGCTTTCTAGCAGCTACTGTGCACACTTCACACACAGGCTTCTCATACATACCCTGCTGAAATAGTGGGGCCACAAAATGCACTCTGCTGCTGCATGCTGTCTGGTGGCTGGGAGGAGCTTAGTCTGCCTTTCTTGCAGCCACCAGGTGTGCACCTGCAGGGGGCAGCCCTGCAGCCCAAAGTGAAAATATTGCACCAGACCGGTGGGGGCAGATGCCACCCTGTCCCCCAGGCCAGCCCGCCCTTGAGTGTATAAGACAATTGCATTTTTCTATATCATATGCAGGATGATCCTTTATGGGATGTCACTGCAACAAAATAATAATAAAAACAATAACAGTTGTGGCTGTATGCCAAGTTCTTTAGTAGTAGTAGTAGTAGTAAATGGGGAAGGAAAGGGATTTAAGAGTTTAGACTGCTCTGCTCTCAAACTCACATGATACATATCAGCTAGAATCCCAAATTCACAACTACACACTAAGTTAGAGAAATCAATAGCAATAACTGTTAGGTTATATACAACAATAGCAATAATTTAAAAATGAATATACAGTGTCTGATTTTCAAGTCATATTTTTGTAAATTAAATAAAATTAGGGTTTCTATTTTATTGTGTTTACTATCCTTAACCAAACACTGTAGCAACATACTGTACCTATGTAATGGAGGGCATAGGTGAGCATGTCTCTTATAGCTGTGATGTATTAAGCCTGTGTCATACACTTATTAATATGGATCTACTTTGTAGTTATTATATTGTTTTCAGAACTGAAAAAGATAACACAATTTATATTTTTTAACTAATACATTTTATTTAACAAATATATTTTATACCATAGTTCTAAAACTTGAAAATTAAAAACTATTTAAAAGATTACTATCTATTTTTTGGAATTTATTTAAACATATTTTATGTTATGTACTTTTTACTGTGTATTACAGTTCAAATTGATCCTTATTTTATACAATATTTCAAGGTTAAGTAATATATAAACTATATAGCTTATGCTGCTGTTGCACCACAATTTATAATTTTATATCCCAAAATACAATACATTTTATGTATTTCAATATTCAATCAAAACCTGTTACATTGGAAACCCAAATAGCGTGCTTGTTGCTTTCCTTTGTCACCTTCTAGAATGCACTTTTGAAAATTGGATCAGAAAAGTTATTATGTATTGTGCTAACACAATCTAATACAATACAAACAATGTGCAAAATAAATAAGACATTGTAGGTGAAATACAGCAGTAGCAGCCATTCTATGTGCGACCACAAGACTCATCTATTTGATACCCCATGCATTTCTTATGAACTGGGCTGTAAATACTGATGTTGCTGAAGTCTACACCAAATGCATTAACTCAAACATAATCATGTTAGGGTCACTGAGATCTTCCCAGCTTCCCATGGTATTAAGATGACATTTCATACTCACTGTTTGCTGTTAACATTGAGAATCTAGTTTACAATAAAGGTTACCTATTAACAAAGGGATATTTATGTGCACTTTTACTTCACAAAGGGATTGATCCTTGGCAAACTGAGACAAAAAAAAATAGTTTTGTGTACAATCAGTGAAAGCATCAACAAACAACCAAGTCATGGGTAAATAACTATAAAGATCTACTTTATTGCTGCTAACAACAGTGGGACTGAAAGCATTGCGTTTTTATTATTTGTTATTTACTTTAGTTTTATATTGGTACTACTGCGTGTATTTAAAAGTGACATATATTTTTTAAAATATTAATAGAACTAACAAAATAAACATAAATTATTAATTTTATGGTTACTATAATTACATGCATAACATAGGGGCCTATGTAATAATAATCGCGGAACTGCCGCAATTGTTAAGATTTTGATTAAAATATCCCCTCTAAATACAAAGGGGAACTCACAGAAACAGCGGTTGCAGTAACCGCTGTACCTGTGAGCTCTATACCTAGAAATATGTGTAAGTCTTTCACGTTTGTGAAAGATTTCTCTTGTGGAAGCTGACACTGCGCATGTGCACAGTGTCAGCTTCCGCCGGAGGCTGTGGGAGAGAGATTAGAAGATCTTTCTCCTGCTCATAAGCCTCCATAAGCTTAAACCAGTTTAAACTATCTGAAGATGCTGTAAACTACCAGGGCCAAGCACCGAAAAGCTTCACTTTTTAGAATTTAGTACATAGGGCTGAGCACATAGGAACTCATTCAGAGTCGGTCGAAGCGGCCGCATAGTCGTACGGAAAAAGGGTCCGGATATGCAAATGATTCCCTCGCAAGTTGCGTCCCTAAGTTCGGGTCGGTAGTTGGCCGACCAAGGGGCGGAAGCGGTCGGAAGACAAAAAAATACGCCCCCTTCTCGTAAGCATTGCACGTCATCTCCGGGCATATAAGGATTAATCGAAACCATCGGGAACTATCGGAACTGGTTGTAGAGTTTAAGGTTGACCATACCCTCTCTTAAGCTCTACGATCAAGTCAGTGTAAAAACCTCCCAGGTCACATGTGCCATGACGCTACTTTGTTAATTATGCACTCCCATAATCCGTATGCACTCCCATAAAATGCCGTTTGCATAATCAGGCACACCTGCGTTCGGATCTCCACTCCCCCATCTTCAAGCACCTTCCCCTGTTACCACCCACAAACGCCTCCATCTGTCACTCAAACTACCGACCTGGCTGTGTTCAAGGAGAGAGAAATTTCTGATCGTAGCGGCTAGTTTGCGCACGCGCATTGCGAACTTTACGCATGCGCAGTATAGCGAACATCGGTGGCATACGACCGTGCGGCCGCAACGACCGACTCTGAATGAGGTCCATAGTCCCCATTAATAATAAAAAAACATATATATATATAAAAGAAAATATCCTGACTGAAATGCTTTCTCCCCCTGTATAATGTCTTGACTGACTCATCAATGCCCTGCCCAAACCCCTTGACCTGGAAAGAATAAATTCAGGTAGTATATTTCTTCCATGATGTAAGCACTCACTAAGCAGGGATTTTTCTAAAATTGACCCCTTAAGGGGGTGAAAAGTGGTAAATTGTTTCTTCTCAGCCAAATTGATTGGGTAACAAAGCAACATGTCCCAAGTCCTGAGGCACTGTAAGCTCATTGTCTGGGTCAAGTGGTGGCTTCAGAGGTGGGACTGCAGCACAGTCCAATATATAATTTGGGGAGCCACTCCAACTGTCAGAGATATTTGGCAGCATTTGAGATGGCAGTTGGTGTGGCTTCTCTATTTGAATATTGGACTGCGCTGCAGCCCCACCTCTGGAGTCACCATTAAGGACTTAACACTTTGACTAGGTTTTTTCCCATTTGGATACATCACTTGCTTTGTATTTGGATTCTTAATTTTCTCTAACATTGCAGTTGAGTATTTGAATATTAAATGGGAGATGGTGCCGCTCACCATTGTTCCCATCAGAGGAGATGGAGCCTGCCTGTTATGGTCCCTCTCCTATCTCTTGTATGACACTCAGCTAATGTCAAGGGAGGTGCATGAACTAATTGTGAGGCACGTGGTGGACAACTGGGAAGAGTTTATGTCTCATGACAGCAAGGGGAACAACTACACCAGCTCCGCTGAGTACCTCTTTGACATGTCCCAACTTTACATATGGTGGTTTATGCAAACTGGTGGCGTCTGGGCAACTGTTTGAGTTTGTCTTTGAGGTTTACCGCAATGGCGAGCCCTATGAGAGTTTGAGTGCTTAACATCACTCCATGAGGAGGCCACATTTTATGCAGAACCTCTCTAGGGGCCATTGCAATGCGTACCTGCCACGTGAACCTCAAAAAGTGTGCACCACACCACCCCTCCTCCAGCCCAACTCTGTCTCACACCTCTCACAGATGTCATCTATTCCTGTCCCCAAGAAGGCTCCTGCCAAACACTGTGCCAGATACACCCACACTAAAAGGAGGAAGCAACTTCAGTATGCAGTAAAGAAATATGCGCAGATTGATCCTATGGTGCACAATGCTGCGGTGGTTAAGTAACAAAAAAAAATTTAAAACAAAACATCAATGTTTATAGCCCTTTTGGGGGATTGTGGTCGGAGCAGGTTGAAGGAGATGGGGGCGATGTTTTCCATTTGAATATGCCACACAAAAGTCCTGAAAATGGGCCCAATGATATTAGCCCTAACTTTCCCTACCTCTGAGTCTGCCATCCTTGCAGACAGACCACCGCCAGCCCAGTAGCGTATTGCCGCGGCACTGAGTGATGACGTCAGATGTCCGGACCTTGGCCCTGATTCAGACGCACTCGCGAGCGGCTGTCCGCTCGCAAGTGGGTCGATGTTCTGCACTGAGCATGCGCACGACGGAGGGAGCTCCGTCGTGCGCATGCACCAGACGCGACGAGCGAAGGAAAGTCCTTCGCTCGTTGTGTCTGATCAAAGGGGGCATGCTGTCGATGTTGATTGACAGCACGCCCCCTTTGGTGGGCGTGCCTGGGGCGTGCCTCCCTGATGGGGGTGTTCCCACGGGAACGCCTCCCGTCAGAAGCCGGCCCACTGACATCACTAGTGATGTCAGTGGGAGTTATTTTGGCTCTGATAGAGCCAAAATCACTCCGGAGCTTGCGGTTGAAAACCTCAACCGCAGGCTCCGGCTCGCAGTTTCGATGGTCGCGATGGTCACGATCATCGCGGCCATCAAAATGCACGCTCGTATAGGCTGTAGGTAGTGACCCACAGCTATACGAGCATCCAGGAGGACGCTCCATTTTTATGGAGGGCAGCCCTCATTCAGAGCGTGCGCTCTGCTCAGAGCGTACGGCTCTGAATGAGGGCCCTTGTGTAGCAAGCACGGATGGTTCCTCCCATTGTCTTCCTTCTCGGCACTCCTCACTGTGCCAATGCATTTCGTGCCACTGCCGGCGCTTTGTCAAGGATAGTGGGAGTGTTCCCGTGGCTCTTCTTATATAGGATAAGTTTATTAGAAAATTAGTTAAAAACCAGAACTGCCGCCAGAAAAGAGCGGCATCCACATGGTAATGTGGTTATTTCTTTCTCTTACATTACGCTCTTTTCTGATGACACTTCCTTTTTTTTATTTCAGGTATTTAACCAGTTTTCAGGACTTTTGTGTGGACATATGCAAACGGAAAACATCGCCCCCATCTCCTTCAACCTGCTCCGACCACAACCCCCCAAAAGGGTTATAAACATCAATGTTTTATTTTAATATGTGCATAATTTGTTACCTTTTTTAGCACTTGTATTTATTCACTTAATTATCTTAAACATTACTAAGCTGCTACACATTTTTTTCAGTGCAGAATACTGAGTTTTATCTGAACAAAAAAATAACCTTGAGGAAAACAGAGCAGTGGTGGCCAGGTACCAGCAAGATCACCCGAAGGTGCACAGAGCAGGGGTGGCCAGGTGCCAAGATGGTATGAATAAAAATTTAAATAACTTAGGGCCACCCAGTCGAAACCAGGTACGTTAGCCAGTATATATAAATATATCAGAAAATCTCTATATTTTATTCACCATTTGGAGGTTTAAACAATTACTATATTCAAAAAATATTATTTTGCCACAAATATATATATATATATATATATATATATACACACATACATACAATACTGTGCAAAGTAAAGTAAAATACAATGCTGCAAAGTAAGAATGCTTTCAAAAATAGAAGTGGTCACACCAAATATTTATATAATTTAGATTTCTCTTTTTCTCTGGTGTTCATTCACTTTGCATTTTGTTAATTGATAAAAATAATCTATTGAACTTTTGCACAGTACTATGTATATATATATATTTGACAGAAATCTGGCTCTCCCTGTTTGGAATCGACATGTGCCAGCACAGTTTATACATATAATCACTCCAGGCAAAATAAATCACAATGGCATAAAGTTAGCCAACATTTCAGTGCCGTGTATGTGTGGCGCTTTCATCAGGTCTAGAGAAAATACAAACTTCTTAGCTTCAGTAGGCATAACTATCAAATATAAGTATCAATTAGCATCTAATCTATAGATACGTTTGGTAGCACCTATGATGTCATATGTCAGCACACAGGTTAGCAATTAGATCTGCCATAAAAAAACAACCTGTTGCCTGACACATTTTTCAGAGCACCACATACACTAACATCGCTTATGCTGGCCATACACGCTACAATTATCAGGGCGATCCGCCGATATCAGGCGGATCGCCCCGATAATTGTAGCGTGTGGGGAGGCGACCGAGGGTTAAATATTGCTCGGTCAGGCATGCCGGATTGTCCAGCATGCCCGTCCGATGGGATATTTCCCAGTAAACTGTCGGAAGGAACAGGGAAATGTCTCCTCCCCCAGGGGCGGAGCGCAGATGTCTGCCGAATACACTGTGAGAGAAATCTCACAGTGTATGCCGGCGACATCTGCTGCTGGCAGCCGGCCAGATAAAATGTCTGTCAGTCTGACAGGCATTTTATCTGGCCGTGTATGCCCAGCATTAGATATAGGATGATCAATCATGTACCAGGATCAATACGGGGTGGAAACCGTGCTGCTAAGTTGCTTCAATATGAAACTAGGTTGTTTTTTAAGTTAATGACCCTTGTTCCCAAGGGACTTAATGACCACCTTTCCAATTGTATTTAAAATGTTAGCCTTTGTCCTCATTATTAGCGTAATGATTTACTTATTTTTTGCACTGTTGGTCTTAAATTACTAGCCACTGAACGTCACTTATTTGACTGCTTGTGACATCGCAGGTGCTACCTAACATGTTTATAGATTAGATAGTATGTGAGGTGGATCCCAAAGTGGGATCCACCTCACATACTATCTGTTCATTGTAAAATAGTAATATTAGAGCTATTTGTTGGGTAGCAGCTCTTTTAGTAAATTTTTTTTATACAGATAACTAAATTTACATATATTTAATAGCGCCTGATTGTTCTATATATATTTTTCTGTGTTTATAGATTAGATGCAAATTGATTCTGCAAGTAATGTGGTATTACGTGTATCTATTCTCATTGTAATTATGTGTATTGGTATGTTGCAGTATGCAGATTGTAACTATGGTGATGGGGAACACACTAGTGACTCAATGTGTGATGATGTGACTAATTACGCGATGCCAGATGGGTGTTGTGTCCTGCTTCCAGGGTGCATGTCCACAGGGTGAACTTATACCTACTGAAGGTAAGATGTTTGTATTTTCTTTTGACCTGACAAAAGTGGCACACGTACACGGCACTGAAACATTTTCCAACTTTATGTCGTTCTGATTGCGGTTTATTTTGCCTGGAGTGCTGTACCACGTGTGGATTGTATATACGAGGTCTGTCTAAAATGTTCAGTGAATGGTCTGATATATCTGTATGCAACGCTTGCAACAAGGTCGCTCATGCACACTAACATGCATGGACATGTCTGGACCTGCCCCCAGTCGGGGTTTGCCCGAGGCCTCCACCGCACTGCCATTGCATTCATTTCAACAGAGTGTCCCGAGCAGTGTGCATCGAACAGCAATGGAGCAACGACACAACATTAAGTTCTGCTTCAAATTGGGTAAATCAGCGACGGAGGCGCACAAAATGTTGGTGAAAGTGTACGGGCAGGATGCTGTGAGTAGAAAATGTGTGTATGATTGGTTTGGACACTTTTGCAGTGGTAAGGAATCGGTGGAAGACGAGCTCCATTGCTGTTCGACGCACACTGCTCGGGACAGTCTGTTGAAATGAATGCAATGGCAGTGTGGTGGCGCCCTCCATGTCCATGTTTCTCAGCGCACATGAGCGACGCTTGTTGCAAGCATTGCATACAGATATATCAGACCATTCACCAAACTTTTTAGACAGACCTCGAATATATATATACTGTATATTAGGGATATGCAGGCTCGGATAGGTTTGAGTTTGCACGCCGAGTTCGGAATTTTCCCTCCAAAAAACAGAACTCAGAAAGAGGCAAAATGTCATCTTGCATGGACAAACATCATCATACCTGGACTTTGAGGGAAAAATCCGAACTCGGCGTGCAAACTCGAACCTATCCGAGCCTGCACATCCCTACTGTATATGTAGTGTATATATATATATATATATATATATATATGTTTTTGAATTTAATGACAGTTCATCTTTCAATGGAACACTTAGAACATTCCAAGAAAAGTATCTGCTCAAGAAATAATGTCTGCTTTTACTTTTAACATATTTTTCCTGTTATTGAACTGCAGTTTTACACACACACTGTGTTTTTTGTAATGTAATAGAAAGGTTTTATTTGTATGCATATTGATATATGTAGTACCTGGTAATGTACTGGTTACTAACCTTTCTCACATAATTGTGATATTGAAAGGTATAAACACTACACAGCACACAAAAGCGGCGGTGAGACCCGCCGATTATAACAGGATTAAATTATAATGAAAATACATAATAGCCTAAACCTTTCACATCACATAAATACCAGAGTAAATTGTTACAGTTCAGCTTTTAGACCTTCCATCACATCACATCATAGTTACTTTTTTTTCTTTTTCATTTTAAGCATCATAAGTAATTGAAAACTATCTACTGGTAAAAAAAGAAGATGCTATTAATTTAAGTGCATTTATAGTGTGTTATGTCACTAATAGACTTAGCCGACATTATGCCTTTATCCTTTTTACAAATCATTATTTTATTGTCCTCTCATTTGTAAGAATTTTGTTCCATTTAAAGTAAAGCAGAGTGAAAGCTTCACTGGATTCTATTATGTTATTGTCCTGTCATTACTTTAACTCCATTATACAACACAAAATAGGCATCAACTCCCATTTGTCATATTATTTATTCCTAAGGATTATGTCAGATTTCAGACGATGTGCCGACTAAAAATAATTTGTTGTCAATTTGGAAAATCTTTAAGTTTTTTGATTTCTTTTCTTTAAGATGTTTGACCCTGTGACGATTACATCGTAATTCTTGTTCATGAAGATTTAATATTTGGCATGTACCTAGAAGTTAGAGAGTCTACCATAAGAATCCTAAAATATTGTTTTGAAAATTGAGATGAAAACACTACTGTATTATGTGAGTTATAAGATGTAGTTAAAGTTTAAAGTTGAAATTATATGCTATACATACAGGACATAGGACTATGGATAATAATGCTGCAAACACTTCTTTGGCATAATTATAACCATTTAGATAGTTACAAATGAAAACAGAGCCTTTTATTATTGAAGCGGCAGCTTTTGCAAGCGGCGGATTGAAGGTGAAATTTTAAAATGGCACTTGAAATCATTGTAAAAGCCCGGTGTGCTTTACACTGACTGGGACAGATGTACTAAACTCTGGAAAGTGATAAAATGGAGAGTGATAAGATGCCAGCCAATCAGCTCCTGTCATTTTTCAAACACAGCCTGTAACATGACAGTTAGAAGCTGAGTGGCTGCCAGTTTATCACTCTCCAGTTTATCACTATTCAGAGCTTAGTACATCTCTCCCACTGTGAGTTCTGTTTTATATTTTCATTGCCATCCCTCCTGGAAGTGGTGGTTTACAAAAGCCGCAGTTTCATAAAAAAAAACTCAAAGATCTAGTGACAAGAGGCCTGATTCTGAATTGGGAATAAAGCAAGAAAGAGCAAGTTATTGTACCTGGACTTGCAAAAATATGCTAATTCTCAATTGCCTTCTTATACACTAACATGCCCAACTACAGCGTTTTACATCCACCGCTCACATACACAAGTGGGAAAATTGTAAATATTGGTCGCACATCAGTCACACATCAAACTTTTGAACAAGCCTATTCTGCTGACAGAGCAGCTCTCCTAAGACACCAGATAACCTCTACAGCTGCAAATGAATTTACAGACCCTCACTAGAGCATGCCCAGAAAACAGTCCTGAAACACCTGTGTTTTTTTAACCCCTCCTGTTTCCTCCCACAAACACTGACTACCTGTCACTCACATAAATCATCTCTGCGGCTAACCCATCACCACACATGCATCTTTGATACATGAGCAGTAGCAAATAATTGCTCTACTATGTTTAGCATCTCTGAATCAGTCCCTTATTCAATTACTAAGCAATATATTGGCTGCACTATACTAAAAGAAAAATAAAGAATAATTGAAATACTATATACATGTTTTTTTAATTATATATTTTAAATTATATTTTAGTTTGCACAGTATTATAACAATTTGTGATCATTCTAATTTTTTTTCATCTGTTTTTTCTAATGGCAGAGTTGGCTAATGAGTGAGACTGTACTCTGGGACTATAAACTGTTAACAGTGTTTAGTAGAGGATTAGTAGCCTTAATGGCCCTAATGCCAAAGATAGTGTCAGGGAGATGTCCATGCACTGTAGGCACAGAGAAGAAAGCGGTGCGGTAAAGACACATGCGCAGTAGTGCATGTTAGAGGTAAGACCCTCTGACTGAGGGACGGCAGGTCCTAGAGACTGCCTGCTCATGTAAATTGATGGAGGCAGCGCAGAGCACATCTCATCCAACAGTTTCTAACTATACAAATGGTAAAATGTGTGATTTTGCATCATTCATTTTCTTCATGAGCAGTAGACAAGGATTTTGACGTCTCTAATTGTGCAGATAATAAATTGGCAGCAGAAATGCAGATTTCAGGAGGATAAATATAATTTATTATACTTGCATATAAAAAGCTAAAACAGTTTTATCAGTAGATTACTTCAAATAAATATGTGCGATAGCTACCTGCTTAACTTTCATCAGCCAGAATGCAATTAATGCAGGTCTCTGAGTTTTCTAAGTAGACCAGAAGTTCACTAAAAAGTGTCTTAAATATTAGGCCTGTCTTCATTATTTTATCATCAGCATATTAGTCTACATTGAACATCACTCATATCTGTAGTAACAAAGAATGCAATGTTCAGTACCATGGACAGCACACCTTCAAAATTATTGCTGATGGTGAAACATTTTGGAGTATGTTGTTTTACTTCCTATTTATATTTATTGGTAGACTAACTCAAGGTAGCCGCAGGAAGTAGTTTTATTGTGTTTCAGTTTCTCAGCAATATTTGAAAAGAATATGAGGAAAGAATTAGAGTGGGTACCCAGTGACAGATATATTGGCCGCTCAATTGATCGGCCAATATATCTGCTGCCCGTCGGCCAGTGTGTACCCGCGATATGTCGGTGAATGTCGGCGTTTATCGACATATCGCATTGGCTGTGCTGCACAGCCGATGAACAGATATGTCTGCTGACATATCTGTCCATTGGCAGGTGTGTACGGGCGGTCTGCAGACCGCACGTACGCACACAGCGGCAGCCGCGAGGAGGGGGGCGGGACATGCCCCCAACACACCCCCTGGCCACCGGGACCTGCAGCCATACAAAGATGAGGGCCGTTCAGTGTGTATGAACGACCATCATCTGCAGATATATCTGTATAGTGTGTACCCACCTTTAATCTAAATTGTAAAACTAATACAGTCAAACACAGTGTTTTTTATGTATAAACACATCTTTTGAAACACCAAATTGGTTTTGCCTTTAAAATGATTGCCTTTTTACAAATACGGGAAGACTCACAGCAGTTCTCGCAGTGACAGCAGATCACACCCTATTACATAAGCCACAGGGGCTGAATTACAGTTGGGAGCAAAGTAAAACAATGACTAAATTTGCACCATGGCAAAGCCATATACTGTAGCATTGCAGATGGAGTAGATTTAAAATGTGCACAAACAATTAGGGGTATATTTAGTAAAGGTCAATTTTAATCAATTCTGGTCAAATTAAAATTAGAAAAAAATCAATCTAAATCGTTCAACATCGATGTTGTGTTTCTGGGGCTAAATCACACATTTACTAACAGACAAGTTGTGATTTAACCCCAGAAACACAACATCGATGTTAATTGATTTTTGATCAATTTTAAATCGGTCAAAATCTATTAAAATTGACCTTTAGTAAATATACCTCTAATAGTTGAGGGGGCGTGTCCTAGCTGAACTCTAAGGGGGGAATTCAATTAGCTTGCTCGTTGACTCACAACACCAGTAAGTGTGGTTATATGTGGCACTTAAGTTACCTCTGGATTCACTGATTATTGTTTTATTGAACAAAAATCTGGGAGCCTATGGCGCGATCACCTTATGGCTAATTGATTTGACCGTTATATTGTAGTTCAAAACTGAAGCTGTCCAGTATTTGTGGGTTACACACAAAAGCAGACAGTATTTACCCAGCATGCAAAACAATAAACATATTTTGCCCCTTGCACTACACTTTCAACATGATTTTTCCAAGTGCAGGTGCTCCTTTTTATGTTTTGCTAGCAACTATAAATCAGCCCCCTAGTGACAAAAGTCCTTATTAAAGTGACAAGTAAATTCAGATAAAGGTGCAGCTTTACATCTGAACCAATTATGTTGTGATGCAAAGGGTACAAATATATGTCTTGTAATCAGGGAAAATACTGGCTGAGTTTTCCTGCATCACACAAGTACTGGGCAGCTTTATTATAACATTGCAAACAAGAGCTGAGCTGGGACACACCCCTTCCTGACTGTAAGTCTGTCTACACTTTTTTTTTTAATATGTCTTTCAGCAGTGCAACATGTGCTTTCCAAAGTGCATAGGAGACCACTTTTATTAAATGATTGGAGATGGTCACGTTACCCACTCCTATATTACTGATTGTTAGTGGCCGCACAAATATTGGGGGATGCCAAAGCACCAACAGTGACTCATGATGCTGGAGGGAACAGTCAGTTAGAAGCCTTCTGAGTCCACAGATGAACAGCTATGCCTCCTCCATGCATCCTGCACAGCGGTACTGGTCTCAATGTCCTTGATACAGTCCTGAAAGTCGCCACATTGCTTTTTCTAATTCCAACTACTGTATCAAGGTGTCACAGTATATATTAATGGATAAGCTAATCAACCCCAAAATATTATGGTACAAATTACACAGTCTGCACAGTAAAAAATACATATATATTTTGGAGTGCAGCTGTTTCCTCTTGTACAATATATCCACTATGATTCCTTAAAGTCATATGTACAATAGTGATATTAATAAAGCAGTGTAGGCAGTAGGTGATAGCTACAGGCCCTAACTAGAAACCAGTCCAACCACATTAAAACATACTTGCCTACTTTTGAAAAAGCATTTCAGGGAGATTGTGATAGCAGCACCTATGTGCGCGGTGGTAAAGTGGGCGTGTACTGCTACATCTGAGAAGTGTGACATAAAATTGATTTACATCCACATGTAAATGAGCCCCAAAGCAGTTAGTAAGATCTACTTGTTGATGAAAACACACTGATACTTCTTAGAAAATACATGTAACCACAGGGATCATTGTGCCTTATACCCAATGCAGGGAAATTAGATTAATGATCCCATTTGAATGTATGTATCTCTGTTTTTTCTTCTATATAACAGTGTCATAATGGGGGTAAGGTGAAATGAGGGAGATTGGTAGACTCTTCAGGGAGATAGGGAGACTGCTGCTATTTCAGGGAGTCTCCCTGACAATGAGGGAGAGTTGGCAAGTATGCATTAAAAGCCCAGACACATTTCTTATCTATAATTACGCCAATAGACAACATCACATGATAAGTATCCCATCAACATATCTGTTTACGCGGTCGGGTATTTAAATGCTTTAGTAAACCATAAGCACTCCTGTTTTAATTTTAGTGTAATGATTCAGTTAGACCAAACAGTATCTGCTTTTATATAAGTCTAGGCCCTATAACCTTGACATCCCATATACATTTATTGGATTTACATGTAAGACTTTTCTAAAAAATAAAATAGGATTTAAATATTTTTTAATAAGCATCCATAAATAATTAATTTAAAGTTATTATTTAAGTCCCGTAGCTTTCTGCAATTTTTTTTAATACTACAGATTCCATCAGCCAGCATCCTCCACCAGATGCTGCTTTTTATGTTTGCAATAAATTCTCATGTTAAATGCATTTTTTTAAAAAGTCAATAATAAATAAGCACACAAACACTTACCCCCAGAACACTTGTGATGTTATTTACAAAATTAAAAAATACCAAACAAATGGCAGGGGACTTTATAACCAATTCATTACTACCTTCCTTATTGTATACTGAGCGTCTGCATAATCTGTTTATTGAAATTGAAATCTTTGGAAGCAATCCTCCCCACAGACATTACAAATAAGCATCCTGTACAATAATAGAATGCTTAATGCAATATTAACATGATATGAGCCAAGCTTTAAATGCCCTCAGGCTTTTACCTACTTGGATTAAGCATTTTAACACTCTGTGTTTTTCCAGTGCATTAAGTCCAATATTTAATTTACAGCATGTAAAATGCAATATCCACAGATTATAACAAAAGCTAAAATTGAAGATACAAACAAAATTGTTCGCGAGACAAGCAATACTCTAGTACATTAGATAAGCTAGGCACACTTCACTGTTTTGTATTTTCGTCTTAGCAGCTGGGTAGCAAAAGCGGATTGATTTCACTTTTGTCCGTTTACCTGCTTGAGAGCAATAAGCCTCTTTGAACTTGCTGATGGCTAACAAAACATTCCTACCTGCGAGTCTAGACAAGTGACCTTTTCTAGATGTAATGTGCAGAAGGTGTATGTGACCAGGCTCACCGTATTTAGGCACACCCCTATACTATCATTCATTTCTCCTGCTTTATGTCTGTGTCAGAATGCACTGATATAATATATATAAAGAGGAACACACTTATAGTATTTGAGAGAAATGGAAGGGATTTATATCTAAGCATGGGGGTATACACTATAAAATCAAAGGGATATCATTTTTTTATTGACTTGAGAAGGCCAGAGGGATACATGTTATGTATGTGTGGTGTTCCCAAGCCACACTATTAACCTTCTGTGAAAAAAATCAACATGGCGAACCATGTGGGGTATCTCATACCCCATGCTATAGTTCACTGTCATAACATCGATTCTAGGGCCCGATTCAGACCCGCTCGCTAGGAAGCGTTCGCACGCAGCAAGCCGATTGTTGCATCGTGCACGAAGCAGTGCGAGCGATCGTGAATCGTACACTCGCCGCGCATAGACTGCTCTGTACAATGAGTGACAGGAGAAGCCGTTTGTGGGTGGTGACTGGGGCAGGCCACTAGAAACGGGGGAGTGGAGGTGCGAACGCAAGTGGGCGTGTTAAGACAGGCTGGTGGGCGTCTGCATACACAGAGCGATCGCAAGCCAAGACATAGTGGGCATGTCTATGCCTTGCCGTGCGAGCGCCTGCCATGCTGGGAGTGTGCCAGATTTGCATACGCTGGGTGTGTGCGAACGCATCAAGCGAGCGGGACTGAATCGAGCCCCTTGTCCCTTGAGGTATAAAAATAATAAAAAGGAATTAGAATCTTTAATCTTTTAAAACCAGAAAACAAAAATAAAACAATTTTTTACGAACTAAACTTATAAGTCTTCTAGTAACAACTTTTTTGAATAAGGTGTTTGAATAAGATCTTTAGAACATGCTTGAATTACAGTTGTTAGTAAAAATTAAATCTATGAACAATTAGAAATAATTAAAATAAACTTAGTCAACTCAGGGCCTGATTCATTAAGGATAGCTATTGCTAAAGTGTACGCAGATGACCGATTGTTGCGTATTACACATGTGTATGCATGCATATGCATCGTAGTGTGCGAAGACACCACTGCGATCACACAGACCATGGAGAGCCAGTGCAGCGTGATTGACAGGCAGTGAGCATTTGGGGGTGGTGACATGAGAATGGTCGGGGAAACGCAGATGTGTCTGTGCGTTTGAACGCCTTTGCTTGGGCGTGCATAAATTAGCCAGTGCGACTGCATACGCAGCTTGAGAGCCAAATGTATGGTCAGGGCTGTTGTGATTCTGCATGAGGGGCCGATGGTACTCGATGTTATCGATGTTTATGGAGGTTTGCAAGGTATTACGGATGTGAGATAGCGGTAGTGGGAGGCAGTGAGAATCTCTATGCTGACAGTGCGACGGCATTGCGATTGCATTCATTAGCATATTTTTGCGGCAGACCTGCATGTAATTACGGAGCTGCGATCACAATAGCGATCCTTAATGAATCAGGCCCTCAGTCATAATGAGATCACTCTTGGCTGACATCAAGGCAGGTGCCAAACCAGGTGGGATATGAGATGCCCACACGCATTCTATGCACCTGTGCTCACTGCGCTAGTGTTCGCCGCACTAAACCGCCATCACTACGCAAACTGGACACACCGAAACTCCATCTACATGAAATGGCAACTTGTGCGCCTTATTTTTTTAAATGTTATAGGGCGGAATGTACTAACCGTGCTGTGTATATCCCGCCAGTCAATGCACCGATACTAATTGCATATGTACTAACATATGCGATTATTATCACATAGGACAGCTCTTGTGAAAGATATGCCCTTTGAGAAGCTGGTGCCGCTTGGTGAGGGGGTCTCCGCGGGAAGAACAGGAGAAGGAGGCAGGGGACCCAGGAGGAGCATGCAGGAGGCTGAGGTGAATGGGGCCGGCAGTGAGAGGTGTCGGACGCCTGCGGGGCGGCAAGGAGACGGTGAAGCAGTGGGGAGCGAGATGCGGTAAAAAGCCCATAGACTTCTATAGGGTAACGCCCTCCGCAATGAAATTCTGGGTTTTTACAGCATTTTTCCTTTAGTACATCCCAGCCTCAGAGTTTTAATCTTACTGGGATATGTCACACCCCACATAGCTCACTGAAGGTTAATTACAGTCACTGATGCACCTAGCTCACATACAGTAAGCAAAAAGCTATTCTTTTGGAACTCAATGACTGGTGTTAGAGCAGTCACTTGTGGGGCTTTCTAGGATACCGGTGGTTATGGGATGTAATCAGCAATGTTTTCCTGCAGGAAGGAAAAAACTCATGAGGGCCAATTCAAAACCATGCAATAAGTGAAACATTTTACTCAAAGATGACATAACAGGAACAAAAATAACTTTTGCACCCTAAGTTCCATGTTTTTTACACTCGTAAAGGGTGTTTGGCAAACAGAAAAGTTGGACTTACAATTAAATGTTTTGCATGCAACTTTTAGCAGCGCAGAACAACTGTTTTTATCTAAACTGCTGATAAAATGTTGACTGCTGATACAGTCAATAGCTGCTATGCATGCTGGAATAGCAAAACACAAACATTCTTACCTAATAATCTGCTAAAAACTGTCCTGTCTCCAACAGTCACATGCCCCACTGCAGTGAGCAATGGAACAGACCAGTATGGAAGACCACTCTGTGCTGGGATAGATGGTACAGGGAGTGGGCAGGATGGGGCAGACCAAGTTACCCGACATATGCTGAGTCCCTTTTGTCATGACCAGGGTATCTCTTCCCAGGAACCCAGTGCAGACGCTGTGGTGTGGCCCTTCCTGCGGAGGAGCTGGTACTTGGAGACTGGCACTGGGTGCACGCGGGGGTCTGATGTCCTGCTGGCAGGGGTAAGGCTATAAGCATCACCATGCTGCGGGTGTCTGGGAGCGGCCATCTTGCCTCAGGTCATGTGAAATAGTGGGCCTATCCTGATGAATCAGGTGATCTCTCTCAGCCACTCACGCTCTGCTGCTGGGTACTTAACGGGGTTTGGAGATCCCTGTAGTTGCCAGTGCAACATGTTTCACAGCTTGCTGTGAGAGAGTTGCCTGTGCTCCTAAGCCTTGTTCCTGCTCCGGTGCTACCACCGCCTCCTGTCAGCTAATCGGCTACCACAGATCTCCCAGCACTGCTCTGACCAGTCCCACAGCCTCCAGTCTGGTGGTGACTGCCCTGTCTCCCACAGGGTACCCACTCCTGTGTTCTGAACCTGTCGTTAACCCCTTGTTCAGCCTTTCATCAAGGATATCTCATTCAAGCCATTCTAGAGGATATCAGGATATCTTATTCAGCCATATTTGCATCATTTCTGGATTTCACTTTAGACATCTCTGACACTTTTCTGGACATTGACTTTGTTCCCTCCCACTACAGTGACCTATCATCCACATACCCCGGTTCTAAGTTTATTTACATTGGGCCTCCAGTTACTATCTGTATATTTTCATGTCTTCTGATATCCATATAAAACAACCATCTTTCCAATTTAAATCTGTTCCTGCTTCCACTTCTGTTTCCACCCTGGGTCCACAAAAATCCCAGTCTGTAACACTTTTTCTAGTCCTAAAATAAAGTTTTATTGAACACAGTATAACACTCTCTGGGGAAATTCAATTGTTGCATGGGTGGCAATAATTAATGAGTTGTTCTGGGCTCTCATTAATTATCGTCCTCTTCACTCCCTATTAGACTGAATTTAGTCGTGTAAAACAATTAATTCCATCCAAAGTTCTGGTTAGGGTGCCCTAACTGCGATTAGGGTGCCCTAACTATGGGTTTCTTGCACAATTTTGCTCACACCCTCCTGAGGGTGCGAGTAGAAATGCCAGTGCCAGCGGCTATCACACTTAGGCAGAGCAACACTTGAATTGCTCCGTCGAGCGCATTAATAAAATAGCCACCGGTTAAACAATTGAATTGCCCCCACAGAAAGCTCTTATTCAGTGTAATACAGAATAAACTCTTCTCTTTTCATTTTCCATTACAATCCAGTTCATGTATTATGATTTTGACTTCAAAGGTGGGAGCCGCGAGGTTCCTAAAGTGTATTCCCATCATTGAAGTCAATGGGGGGAACCGCTCATTGGCTGAGAGTTGGAGGCTCGACCCGGGGCCAGTGTTAGGTTTCCGGGCACCCTAGCCAACATTTCACCAACCGTCCTGCTCCCTCCAGTTCATAATATGCCACGCATCAGTGTCCCCACTTTATAATATGCCACACAGCAATCTCTCAATTTTGCAATATTATAGAATATGCCATACAGCAGAGCACCAAAATCATAATGTACCTCATAACACTGCCGCCAATTCATAATATGCCACACAGCTGTGAATTACATCATACAATGCCCCCAATACATTATGCCATACATCAGTGCCCCAATACATATTTATTCTACACATCTGTGTCCGAATATATTATTCAAAAGAAATTGGATCCGCACTAGTAAGTAAGAAAATAATTGCAGAGTATGTTAATAGACCAATATACAGACATGTCACATACAAATAAATGCTGGACGATACACAATTGGTGGTGCTCCTAGAAGTTTTACAGACATAAACATAGATTAGATGAGGCAGAAAGGCAAATAAAAAACTCTTTTTTGGGACACTCTTTGACAATAATATCAATAAATAATGAAAAAAATAATTTTAATATTATACCCTTAAAACCTTTGAGGTTTGCAAAGCATAGGACCACAGATGAGAGGGTGATGTATGTACAATCCCGGGGGAGAAATAGAAAGGACACCTCTGCTGTGTGTAATAAAAATTAAAAGGACCTGTTACACGATGAGCTTTGCTGGACCTACAGTAGAATCAGTCTATTCCAACTGAGAAAGCGTCTCAACAATTTGGGTAATGTGTAAATATATGTTGGAGTTAATATTCCCAAATAGACCATTAGTAACTGATTAAATATATTTTGCTTGATTAGCCTATGTTGCCCCAAGCAATTAGTACAAACATAAGGGCAATAAGTACCCCAATTTTCTGTATGTCAACACCCATTACCCTCCCCCACTCCACTCCACCACACACTCACCCTGCCAGGACTCCTTAATTCACACACACACTCACCATGCCAGGACTCTTAAATCCACACACACACTCACCCTGCCAGGACTCCTTAATCCACACACACACACTCACCCTGCCAGGACTCCTTAATCCACACACACACACACACACTCACCCTGCCAGGACTCATTAATCCACACACACTCACCTTGCCAGGACTCCTTAATCCACACAAACATTTACCCTGCCAGGACTCCTTAATCCACACACACACTGCCAGGACTCCTTAATCCACACACACACACTCACACACCCTGCCAGGACTCATTAATCCACACACACACACACACTGCCAGGACTCCTTAATTCACACACACACTCACCCTGCCAAGACTCCTTAATCCACACACACACACTGCCAGGACTCCTTAATCCACACACACAAACTCACCCTGCCAAGACTCCTTAATACACTCACACTCACCATGCCAGGATTCCTTAATCCACACACACACTCACCCTGCAAGGACTCCTTAATCCACACACACACACTCTCCCTGCCAGGACTCCTTAGTCCACACACACACTTGCCCTGCCAGGAATCCAAACAGACACACTCTCACTCTGCCAGGACACTTTGAATTTAAGACTGTGGATGCCTACAGGGAACGAAGAGGACTGGAACCAAGGGGTTAGGCGAGCATGTTTTTTTTTTTTTACAAGTACTGATCATGGATTCTACTGGAGAAGGGAAGAGACCAGCGCTAGGGACAAGGCAAATATATAGTGTGAGCGCAGGTGAGTGTGAGTGAGTGAATGAGTAAAAGTGTGTGTAATAAAATATTACACCCTAGGGTGTGAGTCTTAACTTTCTTTTACATTTCTTTTGCAGGTGAACGATAGGTACCAGCATGCCCTTAATGCCACACATGCTGGTTCATGTGGTTCTCCAAGTACCAGCATGCGAGGGAGGCTTTTTGGGACCTCTAGCTCTCCTATAAAGGACAATATTGTTTTAACTATTTTTTACACTATCAACTATCTTACTGGTGCTAGGGATAGCTCCGAGCTATCAGCCCTGGCCTAGGGTGCCCTAAAGACGGAGGACCCCTTTATTGGGGGGTCTCCACCTCCCCAGGGATACCCAGCCTACGCTCACTAGCAAGAGTGCTGAATGCTTTGCCAGGGGACCTGGTGAAGCAGTTCCTACAGCTGTGGCATAACACCCCCGCATGAATGAACCCAGTGCTGGTTGTGGATAATACGGGGAACCCCTACTCATTTTGTCCCCCATATTTCCACAACAAGGACTAACACACAGAGCTTGGTGCTGGTTGTTGAAAATACAGGGGGCCCCTACACCTTTTTTCCCCCATATTTTCACAACCAGGACCGACTCACATAGCCAAGTACTGGTTGTGCTTTTGGGGGGGGGGACCCTCACATCATTTTGTTAATTATTTTTATATTTTATAAAAGTTTTAAACACAGATGCCTTCACGGATCTCACTGATCTGTGAAGGCTTCTGTAAAATACGCACCTGCTCAGGCTAAACTATCTAGCCTGAAGCAGGTCAATCATTTGCAAGTTTTATGTAAGTAATTCTGTAATACTCACACTCTATTACATTGGCCGAGTTGTATGTTTTCCATGGGAAAACATCTGGATGCGAGTTTGGCCAATGCAAGTTGCGGGAATGCGAGAAGCATGCAAGTTTGCATTTTCTCACACCCTATTACAGTATACGTTCAGTATACTTAATCCCGGTGAGGGTTAAATGACAGGCATCTAAATCTAGACGTCTGTCATTTTACCGATGCCGGGAGACCGGCATCCCGATTGAAGTGATGCCGGGTGCCGAGCGCGGACACCCGCACGGGGGGGGGGTTAAGTTAGCGGCTCCCAGGGGGGACTTAGGGTTAGGCATCCCCCGGGAGGTTAGGGTTAGGATAGGGGGAGGGAGGTTTAGGGTTAGGAACCCCTCCCAGGGGACTTAGGTTTAGGCGGCGGATAAGGGGGGGTTAGGTGTAGGCACTTAGAGGAGGAATTAGGGTTAGGCATGGGGGGGAGGTTAGGGTTAGGCACCCTAAAGGAGGGTTAGGGTTAGGGGGTAGAATTGGATTAGTTTATACTTACCTTGGGATGATCGGGATTTCCTCTTTTGTCGGGCTGCTGTTGCCGGGATTTGATTCGGTAAATCATACCGAATGTCCCTATTACATTGGGCGAGTTCTAAAAAAGTGCAACTTTAGCACTAAACTCACACTTTTAAAGAAGTTGCACCATATTCCATTCTGCCCCATGTGTCCAAAAATAAACAGACATAATCTGAATCCCAAGGTTAGGAGTCGCTAAAATATAAGGCATACTGTAAGAAAAGCATACACTGTACTTAATCACAGTTAAATTATATATTTTAGTGGAAATTGTTTTTAATGTTTGCATTCTATATCACTACTGAATATATAGCACTCAATGTTTGATTCACTTTCATGGAAACAGATCATCATGTAGGACAAGCGACTGGGATAATCTACATGAGCACAATAAAACAATATATAGCAGACTACAAAGTGATCTCTAGCCTGCTGTATGAAGTTCACATGAATAGTGAAACACGTAGTAGAGCGAGAAAAGGACGCAGACACTTATATTGACATGGGATGCAGTGACGATGGGGTCTATGTACTAAGCCTTGGAAAAAGATAAAGTGGATGGAGATAAAGTACCACCCAATCAGCTCCAAATTGTCACTTCACAGTTAGGAGCTGATTGGTTGGTACTCGGGGCTGGATTAACCATTAAGCAAAATAAGCACATTTTCCATTGCCAGATCTACCATGGACCATATGGTGCAAGACTGCAAAAGGTGCAGCTGAACAAGGTCCACAAAAAAAGGCTATGGGCGTGATTCGGTATGGATAGCAATTACGATGACAGCTGTGAATCCATACGGAATGCAGTTGCTAAAATGTGAAATTGCTTGCCAAAGCTCAGTTGGCATAAAGACGCCCACTGCTGCTTTCTCATATCCATCCAATCTTGCTCTTCTGCGCAAACATCTGTACCATCAACGCATGTCGGCCACTCATGCAGCATTTACAGCAGGTCTGACAGTCGCAGACACTGCAGGTCTCCACACACGCAAACGGCTCTAAAGCTGTGTATGCAATCGCAGTAGCTAATTTATGCATGCCCAGGAAATGGCGTACAAAGGGACAGGCATACCTACATTTCTGGGAAAGATTTCTGGACTGCACACCCTGAATATATATATATTATATAATGGGAGGTGCTACCTGATGAGACTAATTGCAGGCACAAAAACAGACAAATCTCACAACTCTAAATTATTAATAATACATAAATGCAATAACATTTTGCAATCAATAGAGGTTTTTAGCATAATCTTGGCCAAGGTTATGGGCCTACCCACCACATCCAGGTAACCTCTGTAGGTTAGGTCCCTAACATACTAGGGTTCAAATCCAGAGCGCAGGACACCCCCAAACTATCCCAGCTAAGCCGCCCCTACTTTTCTCCAACCACTCCCCGCGTCACCATCCCCAAACTCTGACATCCTGTCACTCTGCGATGGGTTCCTCTGTGCGTCCGTAATCGCAGTGTGATCGCTGCACATGTGCAGTATGGCTTATACACATGCATGATGGAAAACAATCTCTTTACGTGTGTCCATTGTTGCAATTGGGACCATTACTGAATCAGGCCCTATGTACAATAATAAAACTAATAATAAAATAGTAATAATAGAGGTTAATGATCTTGGGAATACAGCAAAATTAGAATCTGGTAACTGGTAAACTGCCACATGGTCCACCAAGGCTCACGTGATCAGTCTTGTCTTGGTCATATCGGTTGTCATGTTCAGTCGTCCAGCGCTCAGCAAAGGTGACCTGTGTCAGAAAGAGCATTGGCGTCCCCCTCATTTTTCATAATACACCCCAAAAAAAGGGGAATGGCCTCATGGGGAAGGGCCAGGGAAGAGAAAGGGGAGGCCAGGAGATGCTGGGGATGAAATAAGAGGAAGCTACAAGTGAGAATGATAATAAACAGAAATTTCACAGGCCCAAACAGCGCTCCCTGTGGTGCCCTGTGCAATGGCACCGGCCGCACTACCTTAGCTACGGCCCTGGCACTCAGTACAGTTTTGCCAGATGGGGGAGTTCCAAATGTGGAGGTGTTTAAAGGCCTTGGTGAAAATTTTGGAGATAATTTCTCTTTGGGGTTTTTTTGGGAAGCAAAATATATATGAGGGCACCAAAATCTTTTAAGTACTTAGGACCTCTAAACATCTTGGTCCAGCCATGTTGGTACTTCAAACTGATGACACCACAATGTCAACAGTTATGTCGGCATTGTTGAAATGTCAACATGTTAGTGTTAGGCTGCAGGAGGGTTAGGGCTAGGATTAGGGTTAGGTATTAGATTTACTTACCACTGGAAAAGCTCCATGACACCCAGTAGTCACGATCACCTGACACATAAGACACTCTGGAGCTGTAGGATCATCAGTGTTGACATGATGCATGTCGACATGACCAATTTCAACTTGCTGAGCATGTCTACATGCTGCATTTCAACATTACAACCATGTCAACAATCTCATTTCAACAAAGTTTATTGAACTCATTGATACAGCAGTAGCAGATACAGTGCAGAAGAGCTCTTATTGCAGAAAATGATTTTACATATATATCATCTCTATAAGGAGATTATGCTGATAGTGCTCAAAATAATAACAATTTTGAACTACATAACTTTACAATCTCCACAATGGACATCATGGTAAACAGATTTTGAGCATAATGGCAATAACACAAATGCAATATTACAATAAGAATGTCTTTAGAGTTTGAGGCAGATAAGACCATAACCTTCACTTCATGAGCACAATGAGTCTCTAAAGGCTGCAGGCGACTTTTACCCTGCACTATGTTTTTTTGTCAGATCAATGACAAGTCAGGTTAACAGCAGTATTTAATTCTATCAATATGTGACCAATTGTGTTAGATTGTTTGTTCATTGATTTTGCTTAGTGCTAGAGTTTGAGCTTTTAAAATGTAGCTGCTTTCCCCTGAGTCGCTTTGCACAATGACAAATGGGGAGTGTCTGCATAACTGGTGTACTCACATGCCTTAGGACTCCATAAGAGACACCCAACACCACTTTACCTAACTACTGATCACATTCGGCTTTTATCACATCTACTTGTTTATTTCACCACTTTTAGCCTTACGCTTGCTAAATAAACATCTAAAAGTTTTTGTTCAATGTGCCATTTGTAAACAAACCTGAAATATACTGATTGCGGTTTGTTTAAAACGTTAAAGGATGTTTCATCATCAATAGTGCTTGTAATGCTGGGTACACACTGATAGACAGTAGTGGCTCCATGCACGGGCAAGCCGGTCCGTCGCCCGGAGCGCTACTGTTTCCGGAGGGCGCAGGAAACGCCCACTTCCCTCCCAGCGCTATGGGATATATTTAAGCTCAGGGGGGAGGGAACGGAGGAGGGAAGGTGCGGCAACACAGGACGGCGCTGGGCGCAGCACAGCCTAGTGCCGGCCCTGCTGACAGACATAGTGGCCAATCAATCGATTGGCCAACATGTCTGCTGCACGTTGGCCAGTGTGTACCAGCGATATGTGTGTGAACGGCGTTGTTCACAAACATATCGCATTGGCTGCGCTGCACAGACAATGGACAGATATGTCTGCAGACCGCACGTACACACACAGCGGAAGCTGCGGGGAGGGGGCGGGACACGCCCCCCGCCTGCCGGGACATGCCCCTGACCCGACCCCCGCATCCGGGACCCTCTGCTGCATACAGGTGAGGGTTGTTCAGTGTGTATGAATGACCATCATCTGCAGATCACTCAATATGCAGATAGATCGCTTAGGTGTGTACCCACCTTTACACTGAGATTACGACCGGACAAATACTGTAGATTTAAGATCTATTCAGATTTGTTGGATAATGGTTTGTTTAGAATTACAAATAAGCATGAGATTCCATAGTAAACTAAGGGAAGTTAAGTAAAACATCACATTGTTACATTAAATAATATAATTCAGGGGCATATATCTACCCATTGGCCAGGATGGCACTCGCCAGGGTGCCAACCAAAGGGGGGCGCCGTCCAGCAGTGCCACCAGCAGCCAAGAGGTGGACTAGTCCCCAGGCCCCACAAGTGTAGGGCAGACCGCAGTGAGAGCGGTCTGCCCTACACAGTTTACAAACACACAGCCGCCAGCGGCGGCTGTGTGTTTGTAATAGCAGCCAGCCAATGAGAGTCAGACTGACTCTCATTTACTGCTGCGTCATCCGCGGAGGGAGCCGGCTGGAGCTCACTCATGAGCTCCGTCTTCCGGCTCCCCCCGCAGCATGTGATGGGATAGATGTCATGATGTCTCTCCCATGCAGGAGCTGAGCGGGCCGGGACTCAGAGCGGACAGCGGCGGTCGCGTCAAGAGCGGGGATCAGGTAAGTTGTATTTTATTTTCTTTGTGTGTGTGTAAGCCTGGCACAGCAGGGTGGGGGCACTGAAATAGGGGGTGGCCACTACTGGGGGCACTTTATGGGGGGGTGCACGCTACTTGGGGCACTGTATAGGGGTGGCCACTACTGGGGGCAATTTAGGCAGGGGGGCACTTCTGGGGGCACTGTATAGAGGAGACTACTACTGGGGGCACTGTATAGGGTGACTACTACTGGGGGACTGTTACTGGGGGCACTGAATATGGGGGACTACTACTACTGGGGTCAATGCAGTATAGGGGGGACTACTACTGGGAGCACTGTATAGGGGGGCTACTACTGGGGTCTACTACTGGGAGCACTGTATAGGGGGACTACTACTAGGGGCAATGCAGCATAGGGGGGATTACTACTGCGGGCACTATAGGGAAGACTACTACTGGGGGCAATGCAGCATAGGTTGGTTTACTACTGGGGGGACTTCTTCTGGGGGCAATGCAGCATAGGGGGAATTACTACTGGGGGATTATTACTGGGGGCATTGCATAGGGGGGAGGGGGTCGCCAGTCCATTACATTGCCAGGGGCGCTTGGATCCCTAGATACACCCTTGATATAATTCTCAAGAAACTTTGGAAAGTGGTAGTTAGTTAATGGGCATTGTTAAGTTGAACACGCTTTGCTTTCAGTGAACCCTAAAATTCATAGAATGGTAAGAGAAAAAGAATCAGGTACAGCAGAGTCCATATTAAAAGCACTTTGAATTAAAGGATTGGATGTGCACTTTTGTATTATAATACAATGGTCTGCAAGCTTTTTATTATAATGTATCTAGTGTGACTTATTTTATTTCTCCATTATCTATAAATAATATGGGATTTCTAATATTAAATCTCACTGATAAGTTATTTTGCACAGAACATATAATATTGTATAATATTGTGCAAATAGTATTATGCTAATATACAATATTATACACACACATGACAGGAATATATGTATAAAACAGAGCCTGAACTGTTTAAATGCCTTATAGGGCTACCAGTATACAGTGCCTATATTAAAGAAATCAGTGAGCTTTAAAATCACTAGGAGAGCACATGAATTTGTTTTATTCATAGACTTGGTGAATTGCAAGAAAGATCCAGTGGAAGCTCGGTAGGCCGCACCCCTTGCCGTCTTGGAGACAGCTAACTTCCCTATCCCTGCTGCTTTCTATGATAGGAGATGGAAGCGGTATCTCCTGTTAATTAGTGTATGGTGCTGGGCTGTGACATCATTGCCCTGCTCTCTACTCAAAACGGACATTGAGGAGCAGCAACTGGCAAGTCCACAGGTATGAAGCTTCTCCTCTATACCAACAACTTGTGCTCACGACAGGTTAGGGAGCCTCAAAAACATTAAAATTACTGGATGAGTTATACTATTTCACACATTCAGTGTTTTAGTTGACCCTTAGAAATTGACACCATGGAGTTCAGTGATCATGATAGTGTATGTATAAATGGTGCATAGGGACTCCAGTTTTCATTAGGAACACTTATTTTTAGAATGAATAATACCCTACTATAATTATAGATGATAAGTACAGATGTGCAGGTTCGGACTTACTCTGTTCTTTTCGCTACATTACCGCAAGTTCGGATTAGTTTGGATTTATCTTATTGGCTATGCAAAACACGTGACAGCCGGATAGCCAATATGATGCCGTCTTTGAGATCCGAGTAAAACCGAACCGCACATCTCTAATTATAAGGTCATCAGAAGTTATTAGTTCTATGATTATTTATAGGCACAAGACAGCAAGCACTGTAAGATGCAAATATTAGATGTGTAAGCAAAATCTTCCTCTTCTCGTGGGTTAAAAAATTCCTGTTTATGGTATTGATCGTGTAAAGATGCCATAAGCGTTTTACTCCTTTCTCATGCTTGGGTTATCAATTTACTTGCAAATGCCTCCCTAAAGTATTAACCCAGGTTAATTATTCGTCAAATATGATTATGCAGTGGTAATGTAAAAAATCGGAAGTGCCGGATGGAATTTTTCACTCCAGCAGTTTGGCAATTGCGGCAGCTGCTGGAGTTTCAGGAGTAATTACCAGCCCATTCCAGCTGGTGGATCTGTATTTTGGTTCAGAAAGAGGATGAGAAAAAATATATACAATGAAAAAAAAATCAGAGAAGCGGGAATATGAGCTATGCCAATCGCCAGGAGGAAATCTTTCACAGCTGCCGCCGGTGATAAATGAGAGAGTGTGGCCCAGCTTCTAATCAATACATGTAAATGCTACTCATCATTATAGCTTTTTTATACACACTTCTCAATTAGCCTTTCCTCCCTCTGGCACAGAGCACTGTCACGCTTTCTGGACTGTGAAAGTGGCTGAGTTCTCAGCTCACCTGCATCTCTAACACACTGCAGCACTGGGGATATTCAAAGGATTATTTAATCTTTCAATAATATCTGCAATAATATTTTCCAACTACGGTAAATGTGTTTCTGTTTTTGTTTTATTGTGACCTCAAAAAATACCGTTTTATAACAACTTTTACTTCTGTCAATCATTATGCCAGGTTTCTGGCTGTATATCTTTTCCGATTGTAATTCTAGTGAGGGGACGACAGCTTGAAGTGATATCACAGCACAATATGTTATAAATGTTTCAGTACATTGGAATTTACACAGCCCATTGAAAATTTGCTTCCAACAGCACTAATAAGCACTATCTATGTCTACCCTGTGACATCATCATAAGCTAATGATGGAAAAACACAGAGAGCTAACACCTGCAGGATAACACAAAATGGAGCGAATGACCCAGACACTACTAAGGCTCTTAAGCTACAGTAGGTACACAATATGTGATTTTTTTGATCACACTGATAATTAGGGCAAAATCACGGTCCCGATAACTGTGCTACACACTATACAATTTAAATGAAATATCTGTCAAATTTCACAATGAAATTGCATATGTACGCCCACAAGGATGGTAATCAGGAAAAAGCATAGGAAATATGGGCAGATTATTGAGAATGTACACACTGCTTGATATCGGGAAACTGTGATCGAGATTTTCGGTCTTGACTGAGAGATCGATTAATCGAAGGAATGAGTTTATGGATGTTTTCTAACTGTTTTATCGGTGAAAAGTTATAACGATCGTTCAAATACTTTATACGATAAATGAGGCCGATAACCCTATTATTGGCAAATCGGCCCAATAATTGTATAGTGTGTACTGTGTAAGTAGCATTACCCAGGGCATCCTAACAAAACAATATTATAAAAATGGAGACCAGGCATTGCTGTCTATTTGAAACAAAAGATCACATATACCATGTTGTTTAGTTACATATGTGTGTTTGGGCCTAAACATTTAATAGAAATTACTTGTATTAAAGTGGAATTATCCTTTAAAGCTCAGGTTGGCAGCATGAAAAAATCAGAATTTCCATGAAATTATATATTATGTCCCGCATATAATTAAGTACCTTATTTGTTCCATATATTGTTGCATAGTATGTTAGTAATAATAAACAAGTATGAAAAGTAGTTTTTAAAAAAAATTAGGTAGCAAGTAATACACATGATCGTGCGTGCATGCGTATGTGCTCTTGTGTGTGTGTATACCTGCTTTTGTGTGTGTGCTTTTGGTGTGTGTGCATGCGTGCTCTTGTTTGCGTGCTTTTGTTGTGTGTGCGTGTGTGCTCTTGTGTTTGCGTGCTTTTGGTGTGTGTGCGTGCGTGCTCTTGTGTGCGTGCTTTTGGTGTGTGTGCGTGCGTACTCTTGTGTGCGTGCTTTTGGTGTGTGCACGTGCGTGCTCTTGTGTGCGTGCTTTTGGTGTGTGTGCGTGCGTGCTCTTGTGTGCGTGCTTTTGGTGTGTGTGCATGTGTGCTCTTCTGTGCGTGCTTTTGGTGTGTGCGTGCGTGCTCTTGTGCGTGCGTGGTTTTGGTGTGTGTGCGTGTGTGCTCTTGTGTGTGCGTGCGCGCCTGCGTGTGTGTGTGCATGTGTGTTTGATAATTACAGTTACTGCACCTTCGCAATGAATGCTCTATTTAAATACATATCTTACAAAATAGAGGTGTCAGCAAATGATGGAAAAGGTAAACTTACAATATTATCAGTTTGAGAGCTGTTGTCTTTACACTTCATCTGTTTTGAATAAAAACAAGAAGGTAACACATACTGCAAAAGCGCTTTAGTAACAATAAAAAGGTGAGATGACCAATAAATACAAAAGCAGAAGCTTTTCATTGAATGACAATAATGTGGTGATGATTTCCTTTCTTCCAGCCAGACCATGCTGTACTCTCATAGCCTTCCGTTTGTAACAGACTGGTTTAGTAGCACTCCTCATTAACAATTTTATGAGGAGCTTTCCTTCAGCACCTGTTGCCATTTGGGTGCTCTGTGTCACAGTTGGCCACTGGCGGAGGTATGACAGTCCTCCTGTTTAGAGTGGCAAAAGGCGTTGTTGGTGGAGGTGACTAAAAATTACACCATTGCTGACATGGGTCTTCCTCGTGCCTTAACCTCTCTAAGTAACAGCTGATGACAGTGCTTTCCTGAATGATTATGGATGCTAAAACGAAGGAGTCTAGATACCTATAGTTACTCTAAGTATTTATGTCTTTATCAGGGGTATTCAATATGGGTGCGATAACATCGTTTTTGCGTTAATATCGGAGGTATGACGTCATTATCGCAGGTTTTAGTTTTACACCGTACTCAATTTAAAAGACTTATCGCAGTTTTGAAAAGTCTTTGATAAAAAATGGGGATAAGTTTTCACCATTGAATAGGTGTCGAAAAAAAGTGCAGAATTGGGGTTTAGGGGTGCAGGCTTAAAAAAAATAGCCTGCACCCCTGGGACTGACATTTAAAAAAGAACTGTGTCAAAAAAAGTTTTTTAAAAAAATAGGGACACCCCAAAAAATTAATTTAAAAATTGGGGTGAAAAAAAAAAAATGGGAAAAAATTGTTTAACAATAGCGAAATAGGTTCAGGGCTATTCTGCAAGTATGCGGCAGGTGTTTTCTAGAATAGATTTATAGCGGCAGGTGCACAAATTCAGAATTTTTAAAAACTTACTTTAGGGACATAAAAATATGCTAGTACCCATTTTCATGTACCCCAAATTTGATGGGACCACTTATAAAAACGAAAAAAATAACCTAAGTGCTCTTCTGCATCACTTCTTCAATGTTGGAAAAAAAACACCTGCTGCGGCTATTTAAATCCCCGTCTTTCAATTAAAGGCTAAAACGGGGGTACCCATAGTGATCCCCCATGTTTTTACTACTTTAGGGGGCTCTTACAATTTTTTTAAGGAAAAATTCGTAACTTTTTTCTAATCCAACTTCAGAGTTTCCCGTTTTCGTTAATTTTATATTGAATACGGGTATAAGCGGGAGCGCGCCCGATACTTTAATGCAGGTAAAAACTCTGATATGAAACGTTAACTTCGACAGTGAAGTTAACGTTTCATATTGAATACCCCTCTATATCTGTTATTGAATGTGTATTCAGGTGACTGAACTATTTGTTAGAGTGCAATCAAACGCCAAGCACTTTTGCTCAAGGACAGCTGCACACCACTGTTTTCCCAGAGCAGTCTTCAAGTACCCCCCCACCAAATTATGTGTTGAATTTCTTGGAACAGGTGAAAAATAATTGACAAACTAATTCAATATGCAAAATTATACAAAAACATGTTCTTCTGGTGCTAATCAGGGAACAGAGTGAAGAAATCCCACTCTGCTGTAACTGAATTCTCAGTCATTTTCATTTATTTATTAAACTGTTAAAGTGCATGGGTTATTTACACTGCTTTAATTTTATTTCATTTAGCAAACTCCTTAGTGTAATTGGGTTATATGATAAAAATAAGCAAAACAATGGCCTACTAAAATGTATTTTTTTTATCTATCAGAAATAAACTTTGCCACCTGCCGATCGTCCATACACATGCTGCAGGGACTCTGCGAAGAGTGACAGCTCAAATGGGCTGGCAAATTTAAATGCCCGCCCAGTTGTGATGTCAGGCCTGACACATTGGGCGGACGATTGTTAAGTGTATATGCATTTACCAATCGTCAGATACTGTAGGTCGGCAGGTTGGCAACCTAGTGTGTAACCAGCCTAACTCTGTATAATTATTTTCTCTGTTGTTATCTGTATTAACTTTATTAAAATTTGAGGGAAAAGTGCTTGATTCATAGTACAATTATCATAATTACCATTATTATTGTTTATTTGATATCTCATTGGAGAGTGTTTATGTACAGTATGTTCCACAAATTTAAAAAGAAAATTTAATACTTTCATTTTCAATTCTATACTCTATTATTCTAGTTTTTTTGAAAGACAACAGTTCAAACTTTTGTTTTTCTATATTATCAATATTTTCTGGGCAATGATAGTTTTTTCTCTAATGTCATGGTGTAAACTCGCAACAGGTTAATTGTGGAATTCTTAAATAATCAGATGCCATAGCTGATATTCAATAGAAGTAATATATGGCATCTGAAGCGGAGTGAGGGCAACCACAGCAGGCATGATAAAAATCAATACCCATTGAGCTGCCTCCACTGGGAGGAAGGGAATTGTGGTATATGAATTTTGCTTGCAAAGAGTTTTCCATCTAATACATGGAAATAAGAGAGTGTGAGATGGTCATAAGGTACATTTATATTAAAAAAAAACTATCACTCAAACTGTCAACATTTGATGGTTAGAATACTGCAACAAACATGATGTGCCTCAGAGAATCTAAATATTCCAATTTCTGCCAATTATTTCCTTGCCCCTGTCCCTCATCAGCATGACAGCCTGTAATGTCCACAGCAGACTTCTTCCTGTGGCTCCCATAAGTGTCCTTTGACCCAGGGCTTTTGCCAAGCAAATGAGAGTTCAGGTTTATTCCTGTGATTCTTTAAGACATAATTGCTTTAGCCTCAAGAAAAGCCAGACAGGACTTTGATTATTTTAAACATATTTTCTGATGCATTTTTTTGAGTTTCAGTTCAAGTTTCCTATTGTGTTTTGTCCACAGGCAAGATTATGTTGTGGTACCTAATAAATAATAAAACTGTCATTGCTGTTATTATTTGACATTTATTTTTACACTGCTGTTGTAGTGAGATAAATTAACACACATTACGTTTCCAGCTAACTGCAAAGATGGGATATCCTGCTCTAGAGGTAATAAGATAATATTATTAGTTGATTGTCTGAGCCCTTTATTAGCTGTATAATTTTAACCTCCTTAATAGGATTGTTGTTGTGCACAGGGCTGTAGCTGATTTGCCCCTAGTAGCACGCCTTTAAATTTTGTGGTGTAACCCACAGAGAAGCAGCTTCGTAATTATACCCCATAGTTCTCTTTGCATGTGTATCAGTACATGGAATATAATAAAAAAAATGCAGATATACTGTAGATTAATGTATAGTACTTAGAATGAAGCAGATTTCATCAGTGTTACTGTTTCCCCACCTGTAGGGGATTGGGCCATTTAACCCTTTAAATTAAACTTAAAATAATTGTATGTACAGTATTAGGTAGTTTTAAAATAAACAAACAATGGGATCATATAAAATATAAAACTCTTTAGAAATGTAGCGCAGGGTCCTACAGGATGATTCTACTTTGACCCCTTTTCTTTGTTTTTCTTTTTGTATTTTATTTCTTTTTTATTTTCTTTTTGAGCTTTATTATCTGTTTTATTCTAATTGTTTTTGATTTGTTATTCATGTTATATTAAAATTGGTTGACAATTTATTGTGGTGTATAAACTATTTCCATGTTGTTTTTTGAAACCATTCTGTACTTATACTGGACTTGTTTTTCATTATTCTGTATTTTATGTCAACTATTCTAAATAAAGACATTTGAAAAAAAACTCTGTAGAAATATAAAGTAAATATAGTTTATCCACTAATGGACAGTTCCATGTTCCACTGATCAACTATGTGAGCCTATGCCATTAGAGGAGTCCTGCAACACCAATACCTCCAATCCCCATTGCCCCAGGCACAGGTGTTTACTAAAGGGGTTAAAGATTAAAACTGCCTTGTGAGCATGAACATGGCACAGACGTTTAATGGAGAAACTATGGTTCTCTAGCTAGAACATTTATAATAGTATGTAAAACATTGTATTAGTGGTCACCTCAGGTATGATGCCTGTGATAATGTTATGTTGGGTAGGTGTATATCATCACTACAGAGTGCTGACATTTACTTCCTTGTTGGAAGGAAGTACACAAGCAACATGACTTGCATACACTTAGAGGAATCCTAAAAAAATTAATGGGAGAGATACTATTTTTCAAGGTAATGTTCTATATCTTTATAGCATACTTGCCAACTCTACTTGAAAGTCTGGAAGACTCCTTGAAATAATGGTGATCTCCTTGACTCTCTAAAGAATCTAGCAATATCCCTGACACTGGGCTGGGTATGCACAGCACAGTGATGACATCATTACTTTCCTCCCACCATGGATGAAACACTGGGATGTGTGCTACAAGAAAATGGCCACTGCTCTCCAGCACACAGATGTCTACATGAGTGTCTGTGTGAGCCAGGATTTTTGATAAATTGCATGAACCTGGTGGAAGGGACAGAATTAGAGGAAGTCATCTAAGATGCTAGAAAATAGTAGAATGCACAGTCACTTATGGAAACTTATCTTGCTTCTTTATTTATATATGCCGAGCTATGTAACTGCTTTGAGACTCATTTCCAGTTGAACTGAAGTCAATATTATGACATGCCTCTCAGATGGAGCAGTACATGTCATGCACATAGATGTTGCTTTCACAATGTCCCTGAAACGCTGTTAAAAAAGTAGGTAAGTATGCTTTATAGAGTGTAATATTGTTGTAGTATGATGAATGTTCAAGGTTCAGTTAATGTTAAAAAGATTACATTTTCAATATCTATTTATTGTGATAGAGTGGACCAACTAATCAGAAGGAAAACAACTATTGCCGATAAAAACAGATTGTTATCTGTCATAGGGCCTATTCTCACTTCATCAAAAGGGTACCGCATGACATGTCAATCCTATCTTACTGCATGATTTGCATGGATGGCCCAATTCAATGCATTGCTGTGGTATTTGTACTGTTGCAAAACCTGTTGTGTTATTGTCATGTCATAGTTAAAAAAAAGTTTTTAGGTGTACACAATTTTCCATACTTTTTATATTTTAACTCTGTTTTTACACTTTTTTTGCATGAGCATGAGCCACCACTTCATACATATATATTATCTTATAATTAAATAAAATGTGGCACAATCATCATAAAATCACATATTTGAAATATTTTAACACCTGCTGAGGGCTATATTTTGCACTACACATTTTTAATCTAAGATAAATGTATGTACCTACACTACATTCACATTTGTCCAGGTCTCATTTGCCAGAAGCAAAATAAGGATTGTTATAGGAGAAGTCTACCTTAACTTCATGTAATATTTTTTTGTCACAGTAGATTACATTGTGTATATACTACAATATATAATATTACACTGGAAATATGCAACAAATGTGTATTCTGGCTCATCCTGCTTTCAGTAATCTGTTAATGACAATAGAAATGTACCCAGCACTGTAACAGAACTGACTAGTACCCTGTGGCGGCTACGCCCCCTTTAGGCCATTACATCATGATGTCATGTGGAAGGTGCAGCACCGCCAACATCAATAAGAACAGCTAGCTAGTTGCAGGTGGCGCGGGGTAGCGATGGTGCCGCCCACAGGGCTCTGCCCTCTGTGTGGTGGCACCGCTCACACAACCCTAGTTACACCCCTGAATGTACAACAAAAGTATGACAAAGCTTGTTGCCATATCTTATCAGGAAGTGTTGCTGCCATATAAGAGAAAAAGAGATGATTGTGTGTGGTGTATTTTGTTGACCTTTAGAATATTGACAAGTTCAGATTGTCGACATGTAAAATGTTGACATTCACAATGTCAACACTGACACATTGTCAACATTGCCAGAATGTCAACATCTTGAATGACGACAGGCGGCATGTTGACAATGCGATCAGGGGCTCCAAGAAGGGTGGGAAGCGGGTACTAATTACCCAGGCCTGGGCATGCTGGAGGGGCCCAGCGGGGGCCCGGACCTGGCACGCCCCCGTCCTCTTACATCACAGCAGCCTAGCACACACTGCTGTTTGCTGGGCTGCCCAGGGAGATTGCTTGCGGCTGCTAAGCAGCAGCCACAGCAGTCTCCTATGCCTGTGGGGGGAGCGTTCACACTGATTATGCCCCCCACTGGCTATGAGCCGGACTGAGGGGCTCACAGGGCCCCCCTCCCCAGCATGCGCAGCCGCAAAAAATGTTTTGTTGTTGTGTCTTTCTCCTAAGGGGGCGTGGCCATGCCTCCTGCAATTATGCCATGCCCCCTTTACCCGGGCCCGGCGTGGCTATCGGCACACCTGAATGTGATTTACCATTACATATCACTCTAAATCTAACCCAAATCACAGCCTAATCCAAACACTAATCTAACCCTAACCGCACCCTTACCCAGACCATAATATAACCATAACCCTAATTGCAGCCTATCCCAAACCCTAATCTAATTGTAACCCTAATCACAGCCTTACCCAAACCCTAATCTAACTGTAATCCTAATCACAGCCTTACCCAAACCCTAATCTAACCCTAACCCTATTCGCAGCCTTACCCAAACCATAATCTAACCATAACCTTAATTGCAGCCTAACAAACCCTAATCTATCCCGAACCCTAATTGCAGCCTATCCCAAACCATAATCTAACCGTAACCCTAATTGCAGCCTAACCCAAAACCTAATGTAACCCTATCCCTAATCGCAGTCTAGCCCAAATCATAACCTAACTCTAATTGCAGCCTAAACCAAATCCTATCTAAATCTATCCCTAATCGCAGCCTAGCCGAAACCATAACCTAACCCTAATTGCAGCCTAAACCAAACCCTAATCTAACCGTAACCCTAATTGCAGCCTAACCCAAAACCTAATCTAACCCTATCTCTAATCACAGCCTAGCCCAAACCATAACCTAACCCTAATTGCAGCCTAAACCAAACCCTAATCTAACCCTATCCCTAATCGCAGCCTAGCCCAAACCATAACCTAACCCTAATTGCAGCCTAAACCAAACCCTAATCTAACCCTAATCGCAGTTTAACCCAAACCCTAACCCTAATTGCAGACTAATCTAAGCCTAACCCTAATCGCAGATTTACCCAAACCATAATCTAACCCTAATTGCAACCTAACCCAAACCCTAATCTAACCCTAACCCTAATCGCATTTAAACCCAAACCCTAATCTAACCCTAACCCTAATCGCATTTAAACCCAAACCCTAATCTAACCCTAGAATTTTATATTTTCATTCTGGCTGTCGACATTCACATTCTGTCAGTGTCGACATTGTGAATATCAACATTCTGAATGGTGATTTCTGACTGCATACAAGATAAAGTTATGGTAACAGGAACTTGCAAGACAAGATATATTGCCCATTCATTGAAATACAGAAGCTGCTTACTCCTGACATTATGTAGGCTTGCAAACCGTAACTGCCATCACTGGAATTCATTTCAAGAACTTGATTAATATATTAGTATCTCTCAGACTCATGTGATACAAAATCAGTAGTTTGGAGGCCCAGTGGAGTTTGATAATGAAGTGTCTGCTAATGTCTGTCTGTCTTTGTGTCAGTTGCTTTATTACAGTTGGAGCCTATTGGCTTTATATGGTCACATAACTTGATAGTGACTCCAAATGTACAATTGGAGTCACATACTGTATGAAACATAGCAGGTTTGTGTGCATGTGTCTGTGCACAGGCAAGTGTGTGTGGAAAGTATTTAATCACATGTTTATCTCGGTTCTGATCAACTAATAGGACCTACAAGTAAAATGAAAGCTGTCACTGTACATTGCATCAGAACAATCAGTATAAAAAAGGAAATTAAGAGCTCCCTTGGGCCCTGGATTCTATTTCAGTCATTAGCTTTGAGGTAGTGGCAGAGAACCATTGAAAAGACCAGACCCCTGTGTGGTTGTTTAGCCCTCAGGGGAATTCATCACTAATGCTGTTTTATGCCCCACTTCTTACAATGACTACTGTGCAGAAGGGGATCTCTGAATTTTTGGCACAGAGCATGAATAAGAAAAACAAGCACATTAAATAGATAGTGACTTTGTTGCAATATAACCTAAGACATGACAATCTAGTCTAATTATTTAAATGTCATGGTATGCTATTATTACAGGGCTGTTATTCTAATAACATGGTACAAAGCACAAAAGACATCTTAATATGATCATATTTCACACTATGTATATTACTAAATATTGTAAGTGCAACATTTACTAATTATACAAAAACTTGATTCTGAAAATGCTAAAAAAATTCCACTGTTAATACTTAAATGTATGCTGCCCCACAGAGGAAACGTGGATTGTACCTGCTTTTGTTATAGGAAACAATAGTTGTAGAAATCCCTTAGAATGTAAGCTCTCATGAGCAGGGACCTCTTCCCTCATGTGCTTCTCTTTACATTTTCTTCTACTCTCTACTCCCCATTAGGGCACCTAACACGGGACTGCCAACTCCCGGCAGCTTATTGTGAGTGCTTTAATCACTATTTCAGCAATGTATATAAATAGTGTCCTTGTCCTGCACTGTAATGTACTGGAAGTTACTTGTTTCTTGTTCACCTATTAGTTCTATGTACTATGTAAGGTGCTGCGGAAAACTTGTGGAGCCATATAAATAATAATAATAATAATAATATTGGTGCACAACACAGAACCATAAACTAAACTACAGATGTGTCTCCATACACCTATCCTCACACCAAATATAGTAATCCCACTTAGTGCATGGACTTTGCATCTAAAGGGGCCCATACATCAGCAATCACAAAAAAAGTTTCACAGATTCTGTGATTTTTTTTCCTAAATTTAGAGATTCCCCAATGCACCAATCTGCACCCATACATTACAGATATTTTTCAGTGTTTTGAAGATAATTTTCATGAAAGACAGATCTAGTAATGGTTTGCAAATCTAATTAATGTTACCATACGTACAGAAGCAATATACAGCCTTAATTGGTCCAACAACATGTTGGACAATCTGATTCAGCAATTCCAATCACTTTTTGGTTGGAATCTACAATCTGTGATCCCCGTACACTGCAGATTTTTTTACACAATCATCTGCAAAAGGCAGAATTGCCCCAATTCATTGCTGATACATGGGGTCCTTAAGTCGCTTCGTGCATCTTGCCGCAGACTTTTTCACTAAATATCGTAGTCACATCACTAAACTGACAAAAGTATGATGTAGGGGTATCCTGGATACAGGCGCTGGCATTGCATGCAGCTGTTGTGTGTGACTCGGACGCTAACCTGAGTAAAAAGGCAAAAGACGGAGGACAGATACAGTACGAGTGTGCTGCTCCATGCATTGCCCCACACATCATTCAGCTTAACTGTTTCTATGCAGCTACCTTATTAAACCATTAAAAAGGGGGAAATACAACTTTCTCTGCTATTAAATGATCAATGGAATATATTAGCCAATATATATCACAGTAATAATAATTAATTATGCCTTTATTTACTTACAAATATGTGGAGAATTAGACTAGCCTCATTTGTTATTCTAATGAAGACTTGTATAGGTTTAAAAAAAAGCTGCTAGAAAACTTTGCGAATATTACTATTAACAGTGAATGATTTTTATATTAATTGTGTCCTATACTGAGCATCATAACTTATATAATGCATACCTTATTTTTTGCTCATACAACTCATATATGTGTGAATTCCTGGTTTCTCAAACCTACAGTATTTTAAAGGGTACTTTCTAGGATATATATTTTTTTCTAGAGCAACCACATCTAAAAATCAAAAGATGTATTTTGTTCTGTAAGAGAGCTGCTGTAAGGAGATTTTTATTATTCGCTCAGTAAGTCGCAGAATATTTGCTTCAATCTTTGGATTTCAGAAAGAAGTGAATCAGGCAGAAGGACAGAAGGTCACAAATTAATACTGGTCATTGCTCAAAGTGTGTTGGTTATAAATAATAAAAAAGGAGAAGGTGAAGGACACTAAAATATAACTGAGGTCCCCGAAAGAAAATAATCAAAGGGAGATGAAATCTAATTTCAGGTTTAAAAAGCCTAGCAACTTTAAAGCTTATGAAGTTCAGTATTTGGTCACAGGAAATCAATTGTTAAGGCTGCCAAATGTTCACATCTAGAAGCTTTGATCCTCCCGAGAAGGTCTTATGTTAGCGATACCTTTAAAAGTATTCATAGTAACACTTTTATGTCAATGATATATTGGGGGGAATTCAGTTCCGTGCGATGATCCGAGAAGTACCTCTGAAACGGTCGGACGTAGACACTTTGCAACCAGTATCTTAACTAATTTTTCCATATACAGTACATATTGGTGCGCAGGAAAATTATCTACAGTAGTAGACGGAGATGTGTACCGCGATGCTTGGTGACACATTGGGAGGAACCGAATTCACCCCATTAAATAGATCTTTGCAGTGCCAGCCCTGGCTAATTTGGTGCCCTAAGCAAGATTTTAGCCGGTATCCCTTAAATTGCTGACAATTGTTAGGCTGACAGAGAGACAGAGAAAACTAAGGCTTAGGAGTGGTGTTTACACCAGGGCTCAGGACAAGCAGTGGATTGATGAAACTTATCGTGCGCATAGCCACGATTCGGCCTATTCAATTCAAAAAGACGCGAAAACGGAGACACGTGAAGTCAGAACAGGAGAAAAGTGATGTCTGAATCGGGGAATCAGCCTGAACCCCCCAAAAAGATGCAGAAACATTGGGGATCAATGTTTAAGCCCCATTAGCCCTAATGAAACAATATGGGGTACTTAAGTTCGCACAATTGCCTCTAATTAGCGTCTTTGCACAACTGGTGAAAAATAGCATTAAGCAGTATTTTAAGGAAAAATGAAGTAGTCCTTCAGCAAACACCATCAAAAAAACACCTCACCCATACTTGCAGACCCTCCAAAAGTCTATTTTGAAACTTTGCACTTTTTCGCCCCCAATTTTCAAAGTGCTTTTTTGGGGTGTTCCTCACTTTTTTATTGGTTTTCAGCGATACTTTTTTGCGTTCTCGGCTTTTTGCTTCAAATTGAATATATATTTTTATATATATATATATATATATATATATATATATATATATATATTCAGTCAGGTGCATAAATATTGGGACATTGACAGAATTTTCATATTTTGGCCTCTATTCACCACCACAATGAGTTTGAAATGAATCAAACAAGATGTGCTTTAACTGCAGACTTTCAGATTTAATTTGAGGGTAATTACATCCAAATCAGGTGAACGATGTAGGAATTACAATGGTTTCTATATGTGCCTCCCACTTTTTAAGGGGCCAAAAGTAATGGTACTATCAACTCAAAAGCTATTTAATGGACAGGTGTGGACTATTCCCTCGTTATTTCATTATCAATTAAGCAGGTAAAAGGTCTGGAGTTGATTCTAGGTGTGACATTTGCATTTGGAATCAGTTGCTGTCGACTCTCAATATGAGATCCAAAGAGTTGTCACTATCAGTGAAGCAAGCCATCATTAGGCTGAAAAATCAAAACAAACCCATCAGAGAGATAGCAAAAACATTAGGGCCCTCATTCAGAGCCGTACGCTCTGAGCAGAGCGCACGCTCTGCATGAGGGCCGGGCTCCTTTTTCATGGAGCGTCCTCCTGGACGCTCGTATAGCTGTGGGTCACCACCCACAGGCTATACGAGCGTGCATTTTGATGGCCGCGATGGTCGTGACCATCGCGACCATCGAAATTGCGAGCCGGAGCCTGCGGTTGAGGTTTTCAACCGCAAGCTCCGGAGTGATTTTGGCTCTATCAGAGCCAAAATCACTCCCACTGACATCACCGTCAGGGAGGCACGCCCCCGGCACGCCCACCAAAGGGGGCGTGCTGTCAATCAACATTGACAGCACGCCCCCTTTGATCGGACACAACGAGCGAAGGAAAGTCCTTCGCTCGTCGTGTCTGGCGCATGCGCACGACGGAGCTCCCTCCGTCGTGCGCATGCTCAGTGCAGACCATCGACCCACTTGCGAGCGTACAGCCGCTCGCGAGTGGGTCTGAATCAGGCCCTAGGTGTGGCCAAATCAACTGTTTGGAACATTCTTAAAAAGAAAGAACGCATCGGAGAGCTCAGCAACACCAAAAGACCCGGAAGACTACGGAAAACAACTGTCGTGGATGACAGAAGAATTATTTCCCTGGTGAAGAAAAACCCCTTCACAACAGTTGGCCAAATCAAGAACACTCTCCAGGAGGTAAGTGTATATGTGTCAAAGTCAACAATCAAGAGAAGACTTCACAAGAGTGAATATAGAGGGTTCACCACAAGATGTAAACCATTGGTGAGCCACAAAAACAGGAAGACCAGATTAGAGTTTGTCAAACAACATCTAAAAAAGCCATTACAGTTCTGGAACAACATCTTATGGAAAGATGAGACAAAGATCAACTTGTACCAGAGTGATGGGAAGAGAAGAGTATGGAGAAGGAAAGGAACTGCTCATGATCCAAAACATACCACCTCTTCAGTGAAGCATGGTGGTGGTAGTGTCATGGCGTGGGCATGTATGGCTGCCAATGGAACTGGTTCCCTTGTATTTATTGATGATGTGACTGCTGACAAAAGCAGCAGAATGAATTCTGAAGTGTTTCGGGCAATATTATATGCTCATATTCAGTCAAATGCTTCAGAACTCATTGGACGGCGCTTCACAGTGCAGATGGACAATGACCCGAAGCATACTGCATAAGCAACCAAAGAGTTTTTTAAGGCTAAAAAGTGGAATGTTATGCAATGGCCAAGTCAATCCCCTGACTTAAATCCGATTGAGCATGCATTTCACTTGATGAAGACAAAACTGAAGGGAAAATGCCCCAAGAACAAGCAGGAACTGAAGACATTTGCAGTAGAGGCCTTGCAGAGCATCACCAGGGATGAAACCCAGCGTCTGGTGATGTCTATGCGTTCCAGACTTCAGGCTGTAATTGCCTGCAAAGGATTTGCAACAAAGTATTAAAAAGTGAAAGTTAGATTTAGGATTGTTTAGTTTGTCCCATTACTTTTGGCCCTTATAAAGTGGGAGGCACATATAGAAACCGTTGTAATTCCTACACTGTTCACCTGATTTGAATGTAATTACCCTCAGATTAAATCTGAAAGTCTGCAGTTAAAGAACATCTTGTTTGTTTCATTTGAAAGCCATTGTGGTGGTGAATAGAGGCCAAAATATGAAATTTCTGTCAATGTCCCAATATTTATGCACCTGACTGTATATATATATATATATATATATATATATATATTGGAATATGAATCTAAACAGCGCTAATCCCACAGGATTTATGTGTAGATGAGTTTTCTTTAGAGAATCAGTCTGTTCAACTATATTCCCGGATTCCTAGTGGTAGATTAATGTTCTCCAATCAGACTGTTGTTGCAAGATCCCAAGGATTTATGAAAAAGAGGGTGAGTAAAAGTGCCTTATAGTATAATATGATCAGCAAATTTTAGTGGCACACTGCACAATAAATCAGTGGGTACCGTAACTACCCAAAAGTGCTAGCACAATTTTAGAGGGATTTGGAGAGCTGGGGAGGCTGTTATATTTCTTGGATAGGTAGAATCAATGCCGTTAAAATTAACCTACTACCTAGACTTTTATATTTATTTCAAACCCTTCCAATAAGAGTACCTCCTTATGTTTTTAAGCATTTACAGCATATTACATCACATTTCATTTGGTCTAAAAAAATGCCCTAGGGTGAGAAGGGATGTGCTGCAGAAACACACATCTAGCGGTGGCCTTGGGGTTCCAAACTTTAAATCCTATTATATGGCAGTGAGGATGGCACAGTGCTTTCTGTGGAGTAGACACAAAGCTGAGAGGGTATGGGTAGCAATTGAATCAAATACTCTGAAACTTTATTCCATTTCCTCCTTGTTGTGGCTCCCCAGATTGGCACATCCCTAAACAGTCTTACATCATCCCATACCTTAGCAATTTGGGACTTTGCAAATCGCTGCCATAATATTACTCCTCATCCTAGTCCCCTGATTCCATTTTTCAATAATACAGATTTCCATCCAAGTTGCAATCCAGCTGCTGTTACATGTTGGCAAAATAGCGGAATTGTATTGTTGAATGATATTACCCAAAATTTATCCTTTCCTACATTCTCCGATATTCATACTGAAATATCTATCCCTCACAAATCCTTTTACCAATATTTACAAATCTGCAGTTTCCGTCTACTATATCCTCACGACTTTCTAATAGACCCCTTACTAGAGTTGTCCTTAGCTTCTGGGGGGCATCCACCAAGGGGCTTATCTCCACATTGTACCCAGAACTAATACCCCCGTGCAACAAGGAAAGAGACCCTCATGAGAGAGCTTGGGAGTTTGGCTTAGGGGAAACCTTAGACAGTGCAGGGAGACATTTATTCCAATGTGGCCTCTAGCTCTATTTGTGTGCGCATAAAAGAAAATGCTTATAAATTGTTTTATAGGTGGTACTATGTTCCTTCTAGGTTACACAAGATGCACCCCGACATCGCTAGTCTGTGTTGGTGTTGTGGGATTGATACAGGGACATTTTTGCACATATGGTGGAGTTGTCTTAAGCTGGTTCCTTTCTTGAAGGAAATATGTGCTCTCGCCAGCTCCATCCTGAGCATCTCTGTCCCTTTTAGTCCCAAATATTTTCTTCTCCCAGTGCATGTGCCTGAGGCATCTTACCATCAGCATAAGTTATTTTGCCACATGGTGCTGGCAGCCAGGTGTCACATTGAACTAGCATGGAAGAAAATTTAAATCTCAATCATTGGAGAGGTGTTAGCTATAATCTGGCACATTCACTCCATGGAACAAATGACCAGTATTTTTCAGGGTTCATCAAAGAGTTTTTCTAAAATATGGGAGCCCTGGACAGCCTGGCTCCCCTTGCTTTTTCCTGATTTTTCTAAATTGGACAGAACCTCTTTGACTCGTATGCTTGGCCACCCCTGTGCTGGTATTTCAGCCTCATCTGGTCTGGACGCTCGTCAGTGACATCATTGGTGCCCTCTAGTGACGCTGATGCAAACGGCGCACACCACATGATACAACACAAACATCCATCACCTAGCAACCATAAGAACGATTGTATTAAGTGACTGCTACATATAAATCGATCATTGGATATTAAAAAACATTTCAAACATGCTGTTATACAGAGCTTAAATACACGTGTTGCGCGCCGTTTGCATCAGCGTCACTAGAGGGCGCCAATGACGTCACTGACGGGTGTCCAGACCCAGACACGGAAATGGACAATTTACTGCATGTGGTGTTGGTGAGGGGTGTATTTAAGGTAAGATGTTTTGTATTGTTACTGTATCCTGAAGACAGTTTGATGTGGTAAACTGAAACGTTGATCGATTCACCTTATGTCTGCTCATTTTTACGGAGCCTGAGTGCCGCACCTGTGGGGTTGTCTGTGAGTACTATTACTGTGGAGGCACCGGGTCAAATGATATACTATTACACTGTGAGTGCCGGATAAATGAACACTACATTGTTGGATATCTTCTGTTGGTGAGAGGAGTATCCATATCAAGGCATCTGTGAGTCATTTTTCTGCAGTTTTGTTTTTACATTGAATATACGTCTTCACTCTGTATCATGTGACATGGTGATGCTACTGGATAATTGTTAAACCATGCTTTAACTTGTCTAAGGGACAAATCACTCCCTTTTGTTACTGGGGTAATGATTTTTTTTTTTTTTTCTCTATGCTGCAAAAATTATTTTTCTACGCTGCAATAATGCAATAATCCAACTGGGCTGCTATAACTTTAATCTTTGCTGGAATAATGGCTGAGGGATTTAATGATGAACTGGAATTTGGTTTTAATCCCGCCAATTATCCTGTGGGGAACGCATTTACTTTTTCTGAGTCGGAGGCAGATTACATTTTTTATAAGGAAGCATTGGATGATGAGGCTGAGGCACTGAGTACTGGTATTCTTTACCGCGACCTCTAACATTTAAAAAAGAAAAAAATCGACTTTAAATTTCATGGTATCTCTTTGAGCAATTATTTTAAATCTAAAAAAATACCCTGGGGGTTCAGAATCAGAAACTGTCCAACCATTGGGTGACACGATCCGGCTTTCTGCAAGAAGTGGATTGCCATATTAAATAAATGCTCCTATGATCTTCTGTTATTGGTAATCGATCAATCAAAAAAGAGTTGTTAACTGTCACTGAGAAAATAGTAAAATTTGAAAGCACACATTTGTCAATATTGCAGGCTGACCAAGAGTGAGATTGGGTAGCTAAACTCAGTAATCAAATTACCACAGTAATAGATACTAGGGTGAAACTGACTCATCCCAAGAACTATATACTACCACTAGTGATACAGACGTACCTAAAAATGCTTCCCGAAGGAAACCATCGACCCCTTTAGGGGTAATAACCCATATGCGAAACCCCACGGCACCAGGCGTTATACCAGACGTGGGAGACAGAACAGGAGGGGGAAGACGTTGCAGAAAACCACCCCTACCACAGAGGAAGTGATATTTAACCTATTCTCCCATGTCCTTACTAAAAGTGAAATTAGTGTATTAAATAAAGGACTGACCTTCGTCCCCACCTCTGCCTTCAATACATTTGAATGGCAGAAAGAGAAATACCAATTGCAAAGGAATTTAAAACTAATAGAACATTTCCATAAAAATCCTCAAACTATGACTACACAACGACCAATCCCTAGTAAATTATACAAACTAAGGGTGAAATCAACATTTGAACCCTTTTCTGCAAATGCAACGATTAAAACATGCATCAGATCCCTGGACCAGGAGGTTAATGACATGGTCAATAATAAAATTCCTGGACATCCAAATCTAACGTTATTGGAAAGACAGGCTTTACAATCACTATCTAATAAAAACTCTATTATTATCCGCCCAGCGGATAAGGGGGGCAGTATTGTTTTGCAGGACACTGTGGATTATGTTCGTGAGATCATTGGTCAACTGAGTGATACCAATGTATATCATAAATTAAAGAGTGATCCTACTATTAAATTTAAGCAAGAACTAGCCAATATCTTAGATATAGCTAGAGATGCATTGTTAAATGTTGTCTATTTTGTTACCTGATTGCTCTAAAACACCAATTATTTATACACAGCCTAAGGTGCATAAGGGTATTACCCCCCCGCGCCTGGATGACCGGTTATATCAGCCAGGGGCTCTTTATTTCAACCGACAGCTATTTGGTTAGATACAATACTACAACTTTTGATACAAAAAAAGCCCCAATTCTTATTAGATACCACGATGCTCCTGAATAAATTAGATGAAATCAATTTGGGCTCTGACAAGATATGGTTCATTACAGCAGATGTTACCAGCTTAAATACTGTCATTCCCCACGTTGAGGGTATATCTGCTGTGCGAAAATTATTGATGATAGACAATATGATCGATTTATCGCATATAGATATTTATTTACAACTGTTAAAGATTATTCTTACGACAAATTATTTTTCATTTGATGGTGTGTTCTACCAACAACTCGTGGGCTGTGCCATTGGCTCGTCGGTGTCCCCGGCAGGTGCTAATTCTTTCATGTTCTCTGTTGAAGAGATGCTATCTTTACAGAAGATGGAAATTAGTTCTAGAGTAGTATTATATGTACTGTTTATTGATGATCTATTGATTTTGTGGAGGGGCTCTAGTGATGAATTTATTGATTTCATAGAAGGACATAATAGATCAGCTAGTCCCATGAAATTTACCTATGTGATGAATATGGAGCAGATTGACTTTCTAGACGTACGTATCAGTAGAAACGGAGAGAAAATAAATACAACACTGTTCAATAAGTTCACAGTTCGTAATACTCTGCTCCATTTTCAGAGCTCTCATCCAAGAAGTTTAGAAGCAGGGGTTACCATACTCTCAGATAATTAGGATTCGAAGAATCAATAATGATAGCATAAAGGCTTCCCATCAGATTGGTGTGGCTATAAAAAAAATGTTGTCCCATGGGTATGATAAACAACTCCTTGAATCTACTAAGATCTAAGTAATGGGGATGAATAGAGACAGCTACTTTGTAAAAAATCTAAAAATAAAAATGACAATAAATTTCCGTGGGTATCACGATTTAATGAGCTATCACCTTTTATCAATAAAGTATCAAAGGCTCTGTGGCCAATGGTCACATCTGATGAAGAGCTGGGACTTAATAATGCTGCATTACTGCCATGCTATAGAAAAAGCAAAAACCCAAGGGATGTCTTGGTTAAGACTAATTATAGCTCTAAAGCTCTTATAACCCCTACACATTACTTACAAACAAAGCAAATGGGTTGTTTTAAATGCGGCTGTGTAATTTGCAAATTCCTAATCTCAGGGAATACATTCAATCGCCCACACACAGGCAAAAACTACACTATTTGCCATCATTTAACGTACAACAGTAGTTTTGTAATCTATAAAATAATCTTCCCCTGTGGTCTCTCATATGTAGGGAAAACCCAAAGGAAGTTCAAAGAGAGGATGGCTGTACATCAATCCTCCATTAAAGCAGCGTTATTGAGTAAAGAAGTCCAACAATCGGACGAAACGCATTGGAGACTCCTGATTCCGCCTTCCATGAACTTACCTTTAATATCCAGATAAGCCATTCCCTATTTATTTCCTCTCTCCCCCCCTTTTTATTCTCTTATGCTAACTGTTTTTTAACATCTGCCAGTGGCATTTTTATTTCTATTGTATGTTGTTGCCTTGTATATTCAGAGTTTTTTTGTAATTAAATTTATATATATTTTTTATGATTATAAGAACTTGATTTTCACTTTATTCTATATGCACGTTATACACTTTATATTGCGATAATTGCACATTACGTTTATATATTGATATTGCTCAGTTTATCATTTACACTTTCGTTGTGTTTACTTAGCACAGTGCGCTTTACATCAGTTTTAATATTTATATACTTTTCTTTTAACAAATCACCATTGTTAATATTTTTACTGATAAGCTGACACCCACACCTATGGGGAGTGCTTTTTTGGAAAAAAACTTATCACCTGAATAACGGGTTTTAACTTTAATTAAAGGAATCTCATTTCTCTTTGGCGCTATAATTTCTCATACATATATATAAATATATATTCAATTTGAAGCAAAAAGCCGAGATCGCAAAAAAGTATCGCTGAAAACCAATAAAAAAGTGAGGAACACCCCAAAAAAGCACTTTGAAAATTGCGGGCGAAAAAGTGCAAAGTTTCAAAATAGACTTTTGGAGGGTCTGCAAGTATGGGTGAGGTGTTTTTTTGATGGTGTTTGCTGAAGGACTACTTCAAAGTTTACTGAGCATATATGGACATAATATAAAATATCAGAAAATAATACAATGATTATCACAGTGTTTTTCAATATTAGAGATCTGCAGACACAATGTAACTGAAAAAAGTTACTAAATAGATAATAAAAAAGTGTCTTTCTTGGAAACAATAAAACATCAGTTTCATGCATTCAACAAGTGTTCACTTTAAATACTCTTATTTTCATCCGGAATAAAAAACAGGTATTTCAGATATAAAAAGCAGTCAATGGCCCTCATTCAGAGCCACTCGCTAGCGGCAGTACGCTCGTTCCGAGCGATGTTCGGACATCTGCGCATGCGTACGGTTTTTAGTACGCATGCGCGAACCAGTCAGTGCGGCCGAAAATCGTTGGTACGCAATATAGCGAGGGCCTGCTATTTTGAGTGACAGAATGAGGCGTATGTGGGTGGTAACAGGGGAAGGTGCTTGAAAACGGGGAGTGGAGATCCGAACGCAGGCGTGCTTAAAGGTCAAAACGGGCGTTTTAAGGGAGTGCATATTTAATACAGCAGCGTCATTGACCACGTCACTTGGTTTTTTTTAACTCAGAACTGCTCGCAAAATAGCGGTTGAAAACACCAACCACAAGAATAGCGAGCAGTTCATACGCTGTACGATGTACTCGATTAATCTAATAAATAGCGGACATGACGTATGGTGCGTGCGGCCAGGGGGCGTTTTTATCAAAAAAACGAGCGTATGTTTTGCTCGCTCGTTCAGACTTAGAGGTGGGAACAGACTGCAATTTGCGAACGGATCATTTGAATAGCCACCCCTTGTTTTTGAACGAACGACCACAAATAGCGAACGGCTCTGAATCAGGCCCAATATTCATAAATTGCCTCTGTATGCTGAGTGAACAATCTGTGCTGGTGTCCCAGCACAGATTTGATGTAGCCTGTATTGCTGCAGTTAAGGGAGATTGGCTGTGTACACTCTCCATAGACTGGATGTTACTGCAAAACAAAATCAGCCCCTATACGGTGCCTCCTCAAATGGACCCACTGCAAGGAACGGACTGTGCAGATACACTGCCGCATATAAGTGTCAGTCCGGCGGGACTTGTATTTGAACACTGTGTACCTGGTCAGGATGCTCTGTCTGTAACAAAGCTGGGAGCACCGGGCTAGCTGGAAAGGAGAGGAAAAAGGCAGGATAACTCAGAGAGCTTTAACATGAAAATCCTTTTCTGACAAAGGTTTCCACTTAACCATAACTGGCTGTTCACCTATGGTAAGGTCAAAGGGTTGGAAAATTGGGTATAACTCTTCTATAATATCCTGTGATTCCTAAGAAAGCTCTCAACTGCCTCTTATTTAAAAGTCTTGGCCAATTTTGTATTGCCTTAATATTATCAAGTTGGAGCTTTATCAATTCTCCAAGATACTTTACCTCTTTCATCCCTATGCAACAATTTTTTTGGTCAATCATGCCTCACGGATGGAGTCAACCACTGCTTGTAACATGGGTAAGTGAGACTGAAAATAAAACCAATAGATGACTACATCATCAATATAAGCAGCAGAATACTGTCTATGGGACCTTAGAATTTTATCCATCATCCTCTGAAAGGTGGCGGGTGCCCCATGTAACCGAAATGGCAAGATCTTGTATGGGAATAGACCATCTGGTGCTGAAAAAGCTGTATTTTCTTGACTACTGTCTGTTCATGGCACATGTCAGTACCTTTTGGTTAAGTCTAGAGTGTTTTAGTAGTGTGCTGTTCACAGCCTTTCAATTAGTGCATCCACACAAGTCCTTGGGTAGGCATCAACCTTAGACACACTATTTAATTTATAGAAATCATTGCAGAAGCGGAAGCTCCTTTTCCGTTTCCAGAATTAGTACAATGGGACTAGACCACTAACAATGTAAATTTACAATTATATGTAACTCTGACAATTGTTTTCTTTCTTTAGACACCGTGTCCCATTGGCTGGCCAAACGAATACCTCTTTTACACCAGAGCTAAAACCCGGGGTATTGGTGGGTTAACCAGGGGATCTCCTTGGTGTAAAAGGGGACAGGGTTGGATTCCCGGGTCGAGTGAATCAGTGAAAGAGCAGCAGCACAAAATAGGGCAGTTTAAAAGAATATAGCAAATCTATGAAACATTGTGGCACAGCAGTGGCAAACAGGATGCAGTTTAATAAACTATACGACCCTAGAGAATGTTTGCAATTTCAATACCCAAGACCTAATAGCCTAGAAGTTAAAGCTTAATACAAAAAAATATATTAGATTACCAACACACTTTTACAAACAGCAAATCAGAAATCACGAGCTTCATGCCAATACAGGCGAGTAACAGCAGAGTAATAACTAGTACAAGAAATTGATAATTAATGAATTATTATCAATTATATTAAGCAACAGAGCAGTAGCACAAACACATGGCAGTTTAAAAGAATACAGCACATCTATGAAACATAGCGGTGCAGCGGTGGCAGACAGGATGGCAGTTTAATAAACTATATGACCTTATAGAATGTTTTCAATAAATGAGCAATAATAATCTAAGATTAAAACCCTAGCAGAAAATATAATATGTTACCAACACACTTCCCCAAAGCTGCTAGTTTAGATGCTGCTTGTAGCAGCAGAATAGTTAAGTATTAAATAAACAAAATGCATGGGGTCTCCCCCAAATCAATGTCCAGCCCTGGAACTCTGAGCCTGGTCTGTTATTAGAAAATTGGAGGGGACAGCATGGTGTTCCCCCTATTCTCTAATAACTAGCACCAGGCTGAACCAGGTTGGGGACCCCCTGTCCTTTCTTCAACCATCTCCAAACTGGTCAGCCCAGGGCTGGAATTTCTTGAAAAGTGAGGACATTAAAAAAAAAATAGGCTTACCCTCCCAAGGGACTACCAGCCCATGGGCTTTGGGTATGTGGTTGGAAGTACAATAAAGAAATAAAGTAAAAATTTTGAAAAAATTGTGCCCCCCCCCCCCCAAATCAGCAACCAGCCCAGGACCACTGAGGCTGGTCTAGCATTGGAAAATAGGGGGAAAAAACAGCATGAGGTTCCCCAATTCTACAGTAACCAGCACCAGGTTAAACCAACCAGAGAGCTGACGCTAAAGCTGGGAGGCACACAGCGTGAGGTTCCCATGCTATACTGTAAAACAGTCCCAAACTGGTCAACCAAGGGCTGGAAATCCTCAAAAAGTAAGGACCCCAAAAGTAAAATGGGGTTCCCCCTACCAAGGAACTACCTGCCCAGGGCTAAAAGCCATGGGCTCTTCTATGCACCCCTGGGCTTTGGACACATGGGTAATAGTCAGGCCCGGCAACAGGAGGGGGACTAGGGGCACAATACCAGGTCCTCGAGATTCTAGGGCCCCTGGAGGGGCCCAAAGACAGGCGTCATGTCCAGCGGTGCATTGCTCCTGGGGCCCGTGGTAATAAGGGGACCCGCAGCGGTATTGATAGCAGTACTGTAATGAGTCAGACTGACTCTTACAGTACACTGCCACGGGCCGTAACCTTCCCTCCCAGCTCCTCCTCTCTGATAGTGCTGTTGCTTGGGGGCCTGACATTAATGGCCCCGGCTCCTCCCCTCTCCTTCTCCACTTTGAAGCAGCTGTTGCAGGGGGCCTGACGTCACAATGTAGTGACCGGCCCCAGCGCAAAGGTTATGCCTGCCTCTGTCAATGCATCATCCTGGGGAATGTACACAGGAGTGAAAGGTAACTGTCATATGCATCTCTCTCTCTCTCTCCTCTCCCCTCTCTCCCTCCCTCCTCCTCCTACAAAGCTCTCATTTACCCCCTACCTCTCACCCTTACACTGTCACCCTCTGTTTGTCACCCGTATTCTCTACCTGTTACACTCCCCGTTATCCTGTTATCCCCGTTTTTTTACAAAGACTTTTCGCACCTGCGAAAAGTCTTTGAAATTGAATATGTGGATAAGTGAAAATGACGTAATCGGCGATAAATTAGTATTAGGATAAATTATCGCCGATAACGGACTTTTCGCTCCTAATTGAATATGGCCCATAGAATGAAAGGGGAGATGATGCAGGGAGGGAGATGATGGTGAGCTGAGAGACAACGCAGGGGGGAGATGATGATGTGCTGAGGACGCCACAGGGGGAGGTGATGGTGTGCTGAGAGATAACACAGGAAGGAGATGATGGTGTGCTTAGAGATGACACAGGGGGGGATGATGGTGTGCTGAGAGATGGCACAGTGGGGACGTGATGATGTGTTGAGAGACCACGCAGGGGGAGATGGTGTGGCTGAGAGATGCTAGGGGCAGGAAGTTACACAGGGAGCACGAGTCTGGTTGAACTGCTGCTGTATGATGATGACCTTGTTAATATATCTACACAAGTAAGCATCTTCCGGACGATGTGACCTACATGAATAGTGAATACCGACTGAAGAAGCCGTCTTCCCAGGGAGTATACATTTCTGGGCACTGAAGACTCTGGTGATGCCTCTGGCCTTGAGGAACATGGTTGGGAACCCCTGGCCTAATTATTCAAGATAACTAATCTATTTCCCATATATTAGTAGTAAACTATATTAAAAAAATATAAAAAAAACCCATAAAAAGGTGGTAACAAACACATGGCAAATATTCATCCTTTACAAAGATTTGTTGAATAGATTGCTAAACTATTCTTTATTTATTACACATAAATATATATCAGCAATGTGCAAGTTCAGTCCCAATTCTTTATAAGCAGACAGAGGGCCTGATTCAGAGCCGGACGCTATTTGCGGTCGGTCGTTCAAAAAAAGGGGCCGGCTATTTAAATGTTGACGCCTCTATGTCTGAGCGAGCGAACGAAAAATGCACTCGCTATTTTGTAAAGACGCCCCTTTGCCGTTCACATCACACGTCATCTCCGGTATTTATTAGATTAATCGGGTACATCGAAAGGCATCTGAACTGCTCGCAGTGCTTGTGGTAGGTTTTTCTTACCGCTATCACTGAGAGCAGTTCAGGTTAAAAGACAACCAAGTGACGTGGTCGATGACGCTCCTTTACTAATTATGCACTCCCATTAAACGCCCTTTTGACCGTTAGGCACGCCTGCGTTCGGATCTCCACTCCCCCGTTTTCAAGCACCTTCCCCTGTTACCACCCACAAACGGTACATTCTGTCAATCAAATTAGCAGCCCCTTGATGTTTTGTGAGCGCAGGATTTCCGACCGCAATGACTGGTTTGCACATGCGCATTACGACTAGGGGTGTGCACCGGCCACTTTTCGTGTTTTGTGTTTTGGTTTTGGATCTGGATCTTTCTTCGTGTTTTGGATCTGGATTGGTTTTGCCAAAACCACCCTTCCGTGTTTTGGGTTCTGGGTTTTGTGTTTTGGATCTGTATTTTTTTGAAAAAAAGCATAAAAACAGCTAAAATCACAGAATTTGTAGGTTTTTCTGCTCCTATGCTATTATTAACCTCAATAACCTTAATTTCCACTCATTTCCAGTCTATTCTGAACACCTCACACCTCACAATAGTGTTTTTATGTCCAAAAGGTTGCACCGAGGTAGCTGGATGACTATGCTAAGCGACACGAGTGGGCGGCACAAACACGTGACCCATCTAGGAGTGACACTGCAGTGGCAGGCAGGATGGCAGTTAGAAAAACTAGGCCCCAAACTGTACATAATGCAAAGAAAAAAAGAGGTGCAAGATGGAATTGTCCTTGGGCCCTCCCACCCACCCTTATGTTGTATAAACAGGACATGCACACTTTAACAAATCAATCATTTCAGCGCCAGGGTCTGCCACACAACTGTGGCTGAAATGATTGGTTCGTTTGGGCCCCCACAAAACAAGCTGGCAATTAATGTGTCCCTGCACAAACTGGCTCTACGGAGGCAAGATGTCATCCTCATCCTCCTCATCCACCGATTCCTCACCCTCTTCAGTGTGTACATCCTCATCCTCACAAAGTATTAACTCGTCCCCACTTGAATCCACCACCACAGGTCCCTCTGTACCTTCTGGAGGCTGGTCTCCCTGGAAGAGCTGATAATTCATTTTGATGAACATCATCTTCTCCACATTCTGTGGAAGCAACCTCCTACGCCTTTCGCTGACAAGGTTCCCGGCTGCACTAAACACTCTTTCGGAGTACACACTGGAGGGGGGGCAACTCAGGTAAAATAGAGCCAGTTTGTACAGGGGCCTCCAAATTGCCTCTTTTTCCTGCCAGTACAGGTATGGACTGTCTGACATGCCTACTTGGATGCTGTCACCGATGTAATCCTCCACCATTCTGTCAATGGTGACAGTATCATATGCAGTGACAGTAGACATGTCAGAAATTGTTGCCAGGTCCTTCAGTCCGGACCTGATGTCCAAACTTGGTCCTGCCTGCCCTGCATCACCGCCAGCGGGTTGCTTAGGATACCTAAGTTTTTTCCTGGCAGCCCCAGTTGCGGGAGAAAATGAAGGAGCCGTTGACGTGTCACGTTCCGCTTCAGCTGACAGTGTGTTCACCAGCAGGTCTTTGCACCTCTGCAGGCTTGTGTCGGCCGGATAGAGAGACACCACATAGGCTTTAAACCTAGGATCGAGCACGGTGGCCAAAATGTAGTGGTCTGATTTCAACAGATTGACCACCCTGGAATCCTGGCAAAGCGAATGAAGGGCTTCATCCACAAGTCCCACATGCCGAGCGGAATCGCTCCGTCTTAGCTCCTCCTTCACTTTCTCCAGCTGCTTCTGCAAAAGCCTGATGAGGGGAATGACCTGACTCAAGCTGGCAGTGTCTGAACTGACTTCACGTGTGGCAAGTTCGAAGGGCTGAAGAACCTTGCACAACACGGAAATCATTCTCCACTGCGCTTGAGTCAGGTGCATACCCCCTCCTTTGCCTATGTCATAGGTGGATGTATAGGCTTGTATGGCCTTTTGCTGCTCCTCCATCCTCTGAAGCATATAGAGGGTTGAGTTCCACCGCGTCACAACCTCTTGCTTCAGGTGATGGCGGGGCAGGTTCAAGAGTGTTTGCTGGCGCTCCAGTCTTCGGCACGCAGTCGCTGAATGGCGAAAGTGGCCAGAAATTTTTCGGGCCACCCAAAGCGTCTCCTGCACGCCCCTGTCGCTTTTCAGAAAATTCTGCACCACCAAGTTTATTGTGTGAGCAAAACATGGGACGTGCTGGAATTTGCCCAGATGTAATGCCCGCACAATATTGGTGGCGTTGTCAGATATCACAAATCCCCAGGAGAGTCTAAGTGGGGTAAGCCACTGGGCGATGATTTCCCTCAGTTTCTCTAAGAGGTTGTCGGCGGTGTGCCTCTTACTGAAACCGGTGATACACAGCGTAGCCTGCCTTGTAACGAGCTGGCGTTTCTGAGATGCTGCTACTGGTGACGCTGCTGCTGTTGCTGCGTAAGGTGATACATCTACCCAGTGGGCTGTCACAGTCATATAGTCCTTAGTCTGCCCTGTTCCACTTGTCCACATGTCCGTGGTTAAGTGGACATTGTGTACAACGGCATTTTTCAGGACACTGAGGACACTTTTTCTGACGTTTCTGTACAGTCTCGGTATCGCCTGCCTAGTGAAGTGGAATCTAGACGGGATTTGGAACCGGGGACACACTACCTCCATCAATTGTCTAAATCCCACTGCACTAATGGCGGATACCGGACGCACGTCTAACACCAACATAGCAGTCAAGGCCTCAGTTATACGTTTTGCTTCAGGATGACTGCTGTCGTACTTCATCCTCCTCGCTAAGGACTGTTGGAGGGTCAATTGTTTAGTAAAAGTAGTGGTGTTCCTACTTCCTCTCTGGGATGATGAACGACTCCCAGCAGCAGCAGCAACAGCAGCAGCGGCAGCAGTAGGCGTAGCAATGCAGGATCCTCCGGAGGAATCCCGGATAGGAGAGTCAGTCATGCCAGTGATATGGCCTGCAGGACTACTTCCGATCCTGACTAAGGAGGAAATTGACGAGGAGGGAGTTGACGGTGTGGTTTGCAGGCGCTTGGATACAACAGGACAACGGGATTTAGGTGTCCCTGGACTGCTTACGGTCTGAGCCAAAGTTTCTGAACTTGACAGTAACTTTTTATGAACGCGCTGCAGGTGCCGTATAAGGGAGGATGTTCCTAGGTGGTTGACGTCCCTACCCCTACTTATTTCACCTTTACATATGGTACATATGGCAAGACAGTTGTTGTCCGGATTTGGATAGAAATATTGCCAGACCAAAGAGGTGGAATGTTTGGTCTTCTGCCCAGGCATGACCGTGATGGGCTTTTTCATCCCACGGACAACAACTGTCTCCCCCGGAGCCTGATTTAAACAAACCACATCACCATCAGAATCCTCCTCGCCAACTTCCTCCTCAGCGCCAGCTACACCAGTATCCTCATCCTGTTGTACTTCAACAGTGACATCTTCAATTTGCATATCAGCAAGTGGACTGTGGGTGCTCCTTTCAGCACTTGCAGGGGGCGTGCAAATGGTGGAAAGAGCCACCTCTTCCCGTCCAGTGCTGGGAAGGTCAGGCATCGCAACCACCACCACACTTGGACTCTCCTTGGGGATTTGTGATATCTTCTTAGAAAGCACAGTTCTTCGCTGTGCTTTTGCCAGCTTAACTCTTTTGATTTTTTTAGTGGGAGGAGTGCTTCCATCGTCATGTGAAGCTGAACCACTAGTCATGAACATACTAGGGATCGACCTTAGCCGTTCCTTGCCACTCCGTGTCGTAAATGGCATATTGGCAAGTTTACGTTTCTCTTCAGCTGATTTAAATGTCTTTTTCAAGGTCATTTTCCTGAACTTTGCCATTTGGGATTGTATGTGCCCTCTACTATGACATTGGGCATCGGCCTTGGCAGACGACGTTGATGGCATGTTATCGTCTATGTCATGACTAGTGGCAGCAGCTTCAGCACTAGGAGGAAGTGGTTCTTGATCTTTCTCTATTTTATTTTTATCGGAGAAAGTTTGGTCCTCCATTTATGTTATATCGATTTGATATATACGTGCGGCTAAACACAGAAAATAATTTTTTTTTTGGTTTGGACTGGAGTGTACTTTGTGGGTTACAGCACCCTTTAACGGTCAAGCCAGCCGGCCCTTTACTTATGACACAGGCGCACTCTTGGCACTACTTTGTTGATGCACGTGCGGCTACTGCGCACACAATTCACAAACACAGAAAATAATTTTTTTTTGGTTTGGACTGGAGTGTACTTTGGGGGTTACAGCACCCTTTAACGGTCAAGCCAGCCGGCCCTTTACTTATGACACAGGCGCACGCTTGGCACTACTTTGTTGATGCACGTGCGGCTACTGCGCACACAATTCACAAACACAGAAAATAATTTTTTTTTGGTTTGGACTGGAGTGTACTTTCGGGGGTTACAGCACCCTTTAACGGTCAAGCCAGCCGGCCCTTTACTTATGACACAGGCGCACGCTTGGCACTACTTTGTTGATGCACGTGCGGCTACTGCGCACACAATTCACAAACACAGAAAATAATTTTTTTTTGGTTTGGACTGGAGTGTACTTTCGGGGGTTACAGCACCCTTTAACGGTCAAGCCAGCCGGCCCTTTACTTATGACACAGGCGCACGCTTGGCACTACTTTGTTGATGCACGTGCGGCTACTGCGCACACAATTCACAAACACAGAAAATAATTTTTTTTTGGTTTGGACTGGAGTGTACTTTCGGGGGTTACAGCACCCTTTAACGGTCAAGCCAGCCGGCCCTTTACTTATGACACAGGCGCACTCTTGGCACTACTTTGTTGATGCACGTGCGGCTACTGCGCACACAATTCACAAACACAGAAAATAATTTTTTTTTAGGTTTGGACTGGAGTGTACTTTCGGGGGTTACAGCACCCTTAACGGTCAAGCCAGCCGGCCCTTTACTTATGACACAGGCGCACGCTTGGCACTACTTTGTTGATGCACGTGCGGCTACTGCGCACACAATTCACAAACACAGAAAATAATTTTTTTTTGGTTTGGACTGGAGTGTACTTTCGGGGGTTACAGCACCCTTTAACGGTCAAGCCAGCCGGCCCTTTACTTATGACACAGGCGCACGCTTGGCACTACTTTGTTGATGCACGTGCGGCTACTGCGCACACAATTCACAAACACAGAAAATAATTTTTTTTTAGGTTTGGACTGGAGTGTACTTTCGGGGGTTACAGCACCCTTAACGGTCAAGCCAGCCGGCCCTTTACTTATGACACAGGCGCACGCTTGGCACTACTTTGTTGATGCACGTGCGGCTACTGCGCACACAATTCACAAACACAGAAAATAATTTTTTTTTTGGTTTGGACTGGAGTGTACTTTCGGGGGTTACAGCACCCTTAACGGTCAAGCCAGCCGGCCCTTTACTTATGACACAGGCGCACGCTTGGCACTACTTTGTTGATGCACGTGCGGCTACTGCGCACACAATTCACAAACACAGAAAATAATTTTTTTTTAGGTTTGGACTGGAGTGTACTTTCAGGGGTTACAGCACCCTTAACGGTCAAGCCAGCCGGCCCTTTACTTATGACACAGGCGCACGCTTGGCACTACTTTGTTGATGCACGTGCGGCTACTGCGCACACAATTCACAAACACAGAAAATAATTTTTTTTTGGTTTGGACTGGAGTGTACTTTCGGGGGTTACAGCACCCTTTAACGGTCAAGCCAGCTGGCCCTTTACTTATGACACAGGCGCACGCTTGGCACTACTTTGTTGATGCACATGCGGCTACTGCGCACACAATTCACAAACACAGAAAATAATTTTTTTTTAGGTTTGGACTGGAGTGTACTTTCGGGGGTTACAGCACCCTTAACGGTCAAGCCAGCCGGCCCTTTACTTATGACACAGGCGCACGCTTGGCACTACTTTGTTGATGCACGTGCGGCTACTGCGCACACAATTCACAAACACAGAAAATAATTTTTTTTTTGGTTTGGACTGGAGTGTACTTTCGGGGGTTACAGCACCCTTAACGGTCAAGCCAGCCGGCCCTTTACTTATGACACAGGCGCACGCTTGGCACTACTTTGTTGATGCACGTGCGGCTACTGCGCACACAATTCACAAACACAGAAAATAATTTTTTTTTGGGTTTGGACTGGAGTGTACTTTCGGGGGTTACAGCACCCTTAACGGTCAAGCCAGCCGGCCCTTTACTTATGACACAGGCGCACGTTTGGCACTACTTTGTTGATGCACGTGCGGCTACTGCGCACACAATTCACAAACACAGAAAATAATTTTTTTTTTGGTTTGGACTGGAGTGTACTTTCGGGGGTTACAGCACCCTTAACGGTCAAGCCAGCCGGCCCTTTACTTATGACACAGGCGCACGTTTGGCACTACTTTGTTGATGCACGTGCGGCTACTGCGCACACAATTCACAAACACAGAAAATAATTTTTTTTTTGGTTTGGACTGGAGTGTACTTTCGGGGGTTACAGCACCCTTAACGATCAAGCCAGCCGGCCCTTTACTTATGACACAGGCGCACGCTTGGCACTACTTTGTTGATGCACGTGCGGCTACTGCACACACAATTCACAAACACAGAAAATAATTTTTTTTTGGTTTGGACTGGAGTGTACTTTCGGGGGTTACAGCACCCTTTAACGGTCAAGCCAGCCGGCCCTTTACTTATGACACAGGCGCACGCTTGGCACTACTTTGTTGATGCACGTGCGGCTACTGCGCACACAATTCACAAACACAGAAAATATATTATTTTTTTAGCACTTGGGGGGAGCACCCCTGATGGACAGAGCACCCCCTGGACAACACTACAGCACCCCTTTAGGACTGGGACACTGCACAGGACTTTGGAGTGGACACAGCCCCTATGGAGAACTGACTGCACAACACAGTCCAGCCAGCCCCTATGGACTTTGAAGTAGTGGACACAGCCCCTATTAACAACAGCAGCACAGCACAACACAGCCAGCCCCTATGGACTTTGAAGTAGTGGACAACAGCAGCACTACACTACACTACACTACACAGCACTAACTCCCACCCTCCCTCTTCACTGTCCACAGCCGAGTGAGAAAATGGCGCCGACGCGGGTACCTTATATAGGATCCAAAACCCGCGAGACTCGGAAGGCGGGATGATGACGTTTTGCCTCGATGTCAGATCCGAGTCAGGCGGGAAAAGTCGAGCCTGACTCGGATCGGACTCGGATCGGGGGGGCTCGGGGGGGTTCGGATTTCAGAAATCCGAACCCGCTCACCCCTAATTACGACCCATACGCATGCGCAGTTGTGCGAACATCGCTCAGAGCGAACGAGCGGCCGCTTACGAGCGGCTCTGAATCAGGCCCAGAGTCCAAATATTGTCCAATAATTCTCTAAGTGAAGCTCCCTTAAATGACTCCTTCCAGACAAGTCCACAAATGTAAATATAAAACGAACAAGGTGCTCACAATAATGAAGTCCGTAAAAAAGATTTTTAAAACAACCTTAACATTGAACACAATCATAAAATAATGCTCAAAAGAGCATTAAGCACATTACACTCTCACAATCCCGGCATCCCAATTCCCAGAGCTCCAGAATCTCCAGAACCGCTGTGATTTAGGTCTCGCTGCTTGCTCACACTGGACAGAATCATCAGCCCGGAACACGCCCAACCGGTTTCATCATCCAACGTGACTTCTTTATTTATATAGAAAACATAAGCAAATATAAAGCATTTCCAGGATGTATGTACAGGAGACTGCAGCAGATATCGGAGATCTGCTGTAGTCCCCCATTTCGACCACAATGCAACAGGTTTTTAAGTGGGCTGCTTTATTGCTGAATTGTCGCCGGTAACTAATGCTATATTCAGATGATGTTAGCCACTGTAGGGTATGGGTTACATAATGCAGAATTTACCGGGAGAGAAATCCGTAGGATCCCTCCCCGGCAATGGCTGCCCGCACATGATCAGCATACCATGCATGTGCAGTAGCGCGTCGGAGGCCAAAAAAAATCACATTTGCGAGCACTTCACTTCAAACACATCGCAGGGAGTCTCTGTACCTGGATGCAATTATTCATACATTTGGGCAAAATAAGCAGCAATAAAAAATATAATTATAGAGTCTAAGAGCTGATAATTATTAAATATGCCCCTTAATAACTTCATGAGGTCAAAGGGGATGTAGTCAACATCCTGACGGTCAGGATGATGGCAGTCAGAATCCCGTCAATGGAATCCTGGCAGCAGTCTGAATCCCAGCACCAGACTCCCGACTGCTGATATCCCGATGGTGAGTATTAGGGTTAGGTTTGGGGTTAAGGGTTGGGGTTAGGCACTAGGCGGATGGTTAGGGTTAGGATGCGGGAAAGGTGGGTTAGGGTTAGGGGAAGGATTGAGGTAAGGGTAATAATACTTACCAAATTCTGTAGGGATTCTCACTGTCGGCATTCTCACCGCAGGTATCCCGTACCCAACCAAGTCAAAGTGCTAGAGCAGTCGGAACAGCAACACTACATGAATACTGGCACATGAATATCATTTTAATAACATTATTTTGAAAAGAAATGTTTCTTTTCTTCGAAAGAGACATTTGTAGACTCAGGGCCTGATTCAGACCCGCTCGCAAGCGCATTGCGCTCGCAAGCGGGTCGATGGAGGCCTAGTGCGCATGCGCGTGTGCGAGCTCTGATGCGAGCACACAAAGCGCTCACTCCGGGACTCACTACAAAAGGGGCGGCTGTCGATGTTGATCAACAGCTCGCCCCATTTTGTAGGTGTGGCGGGGGGGTGGCTTTACAAACGTTGGCGTTCCCATGCGAACGCCTACCGTTTGTGGGCGGCCCCACTGACATCACCAGTGATGTCAGTGGGAGAGCTTCTGGCTCAATTTGAGCCAGAAGCTCTCTAGGACTTGCGGCCACGAGACCCTACCAAAAGGGTCTCGAAGCAAGCCCGATGGTCGCGATGGTCTTGACCATCGCGACCATCATCCTGGCCACTCGCAATAGCTGTGGGTGGTAAAAAAAACATGCGCCCGCACTGATTCAGAGCGAGCACTCGCTTTTTGGGACTCATCTGAATCAGGCCCTCAGTACACGCTGAACTCAAAATATTGTTTTTGAAAATATATAAAGCACCAATCACAGACACGACCGTGGTTGGAATCGAACCCATAGCCCCAGCTTTGTGTAGCTACAGTATGTATTGGTCAAATTTATTACAGACAGCACTTATAAAGTAGGCAAAAATGTACCAACCCCAGCTAAAATTAAACATGAATGGATACATATATTTTTAACAAGTCATTTTCTACCTTTAAGGGTCTTCAGAAGTGAATTTCAGGCTAAATTGCAGTGTACATGGATATTGAAACTTTAGTGACCTCAACTCTAAGTGTGCTGGTTATTTACAATGATCACTACAAGTGAGTGCCACTCTTTTCAATTGTACAGTACATTTGAAGAGGAAGCCTTAGAGGTCTTGAAAGCTCTGTAATTTCCTGGAAGTAGAAGCTTAATGAATAGACACACTCTCAAATTATAAAGTGAACATATTGCATTTTGTAATAATACTGATTATCCCTGCACATTTCCAGTCTACAAATGTTGCCGTAGAAAACTGTGAGCTCCTGGTAAAATATGGCATGAAAGAACATCTTGTTTTTATTATTTTTAATTTTCCTATTTTAAACATATTTGAATTTAACATTGCAAATGTTTGGGCCACAGAGTATATAATAACTGTATATTGTAGAATAGACATAAGAGGCCTATGTAACAGGGTACGAGTTTTTAGTGCGGGTCAAATGCGGAGCTAATCGCACATTTGGAAGGTACGAGTTTCTCTTCAGAAACTTGCAAACGTAATAAGGTGCGAGAGAGAGTGTCCCAGTTTGACTCACATGCAAGTGCATGTGAGTTAAACTGCCGGTAAACTCGCACCTTGTAATGCGACTTTCATTACAAGGTTCGAGTTATACAGAAGCCTTCACAGATCAGTGAGATCCGTGAAGGCTTCTGTGTTAAAAAAAATATTAATTTGTAAAAATAAAAATAAACTGACATGGGGTCCTTCCTAAGCACAACCAGCACTGGGCTTTTCTGAGCTGGTCCTAGTTGTGAAAATACAAGTAAAATAAAAAAGGAGGATTCCCCTGTATTTTCATCAACCAGAACCGGGCTCAATGAGCCAGTCCTGGTTGTTGAAATACAGGGGACAAAATTAGTAGGGTTCCCCTGTATTTTCCACAACCAGTACTGGACTTTTTCTTGCAGGGGTGTAATGCCAAAGCCATGGGACCCTTTCACTGGGTCTACCGGCCAAAGCATTCATACTTTCATGGTGTGTGTGTGTCCTGTGTTTATTTTAATATTTCTTTCCAGGTGAATTAGAGGTACCAGTGGTCCATTAATGTCCCACTTGCTGGTAATTGTGGTTTTCCAAGTACCAGCATGCGGGGGAGGCATGCTGGGACCTAGAGGCATCACCAGGTCTGGGGACACCCAGTGCACTGTGTCTGACAAATTTGGAGCAGCCAGCATAACCAATACTCTATCTTCCAATAATCCAGTCAGACGAGATCTGAAGAACTGAGGGCCTGATTCAGAGCCGGATGCTCTGACCAGAGCACTCGCTCTGAATCAGTGCCCTCCTACCTTCAAAATGGAGCGGCCTCCTGGCCGCTCGCATAGCTGTGGGTGACCACCCACAGCATATGCGAGCGGCCAAAAAGATGGTCGCGATGGTCTTGGTCGTCGTTATTCTGGTCTCGCGCATGCGCACGACGGAGCTCCCTCCGTCGTGCGCATGCGCATTGGGGGAACATCGACCCGCTTGCGAGCGTCCTGCTCTCGCGAGCGGGTCTGAATGACCCCCAGAGTTTATTATTCGATAGAGGAACTTGCGTAGATGTACACAGATCGATGCGTATAAACAAGTGTGCACGTGTGTTATAATAATGAGTGATGATAAGTAAAGATAAGTAATGTTAAAACTGTAAACAAACAATGAAAAACAATTACTATATGTACATGGGAATGCAAGGCAAACATATACATAACATGAGATATACAAACAACATGAAACATAGTACAGCTAACATGCATAACATAACTGGCTAAGCACATTTAGAATATGATGGCAAGGTTGAAGCTTAGAACTCACCATCGGATGCTGTACCAGGTTGAGCATATGTAATGATGACTGTCTGGGACCATGTGAAAAGGAAAGTGGCTGCTTACAGCTCCTTTGGCCCAGAATGCATTGTTAGACTGCTATGGAATGTTAAGAAGGACAAAATAGACCAGATTTAAACTGCTGCTGTCCTGACCACTAGGTGGGGCTGCTAATGTGAATTAGTGCAACATAACAAACCCTATGCTGAAGACATGACAGCGGCAAAGGTGCACCCAGACGAAAAGGGCGTGTGGCCTAAATAAAGGGGACGTGGCGTGGGGGCAGATTCCAATAACATCACTCCGGGGAAGCCCAACATCATCGGAGATGTTGGGCTGCCCCTCGAGACTGAGCAGTCTGCACTGTCGGCTCCTTTTATATGACAGGAGATTGTCTCACTGCAGAACTTGGCTCCTCTCACTGCAGAGGAGCCGACATTTTGGTGTCACCCCTTCCGAGAGTGACCTGGGTCTGGCCCGCATCCCCCTTATGCCATTGCCAGGAACCTCTAATTCTACTGTAAAAGACAATATTAGTTCTTCTATTTTTTACACAATCAACCTGGCACCCACCGCCCAGTGGTGCAGAGGAAAACAATATCAGCTTAGGCCTGGGGTGTCCTGGAGAGGGTGATGAACAATTCCTTAAAACGTTACCCATATAATAAGGGAAAATGGCAGGACAAATCTTAGACAAGTACCCATACAGTACCACCATGCACCCACCACACCCATAGTGCCAGACACACACATAACAGTACACTTTACTATTCTATACATGTAGCACAGCCACACAGCATTTGTCATAGCCCTATGTCGAGCAGTAGAGAGCAGGGATAACTAGAGGAGAGGGTAATTACTGCCCTCACTGCAGAAGGGTGGCGTCCATTTTGCCGAAGCTCTATAATTCCAGATATCTCGGATATGCTCTACCCCTGGTGGCTGCCGGCAGCAACTACAGCTAGAGAAGGTGCTCTAATTAATTTTCTGGGGCATCGGGAGACTGTGCCTTGATCCGGGAGTCTCCCTCAGGAAGCAGGAGGGTAGGCAAGTATGAGCAATACTAGACGCCATTAGAGAGAGTTGCAGGTAGTTGGAGTGGGTGGGAAGAGTGTAAAAGAAAGCAGGCATCTTTAATCTATGTGTCAGAGTCAGACAATAATAACTGAAATCTGCAAACAGGCTCCTGTCACTGCATATGTTTGTTGTCAGACACTAACTAGCAACTACAATGTGCAAGTAGGCTCCTGTGTAACTATGGGCCTGATTCAGTAAGGATCACTATTGCAAACGCAATAGTGATTACTCATGCAGTCTCACTGCGAAGAGATGCTAATGAATGCAATTGTAATGCCATCGCAGTACAACATAAGGATGCATTACTGTGATAAAGCTTAGCACACCAAAAAATACTGCATTGTGTCTGAGTAAGGTGCACCCCAAAGAAGACATCTTTTTGTGGTTATAAAAAAAAATCTGAAATATTTTATAACTGACTTTAGATATGCAAAGGGAAGAGTGTGTGTTTTTAAAAGGCAGCATATAATACTGTAATTATGTAGTGTAGTGGCCCCATCTGTTGCACCCTAAAATAATAAAAGTTGAAAAAATTTTTTTGGGGTGTTTTAATTCAATTTAGATATATTTTAGATTGTGTGTTTTTGAGAGGTAGCATATATATAACTATACTTCCTACATATAGTGGTTCTGTCAGCTGCACCCAAATAAAATATAGAAGTGGAAAAAAATTGTGGTTTACAAAAAAAAAGTTTTTTATTAATTTAGATACTGTATTTCAAGGGATGATTGTGTGTTGATAACAGGTACGATATTTTACTGTAATTGCAGGGTGTGGTGCAGCAGCTGCCCCACAAAACCCAGTAGTGCTGGCAGTCATAGTACTTTTTCAACATCTATTTTTAAAGAAGAGCAAAAGGTAAAAAGGTGTAAGGAAAGGCACTCCACATCTAAACAATATTTGACAATCTTTAAGAAAAAAAATCACCTCTAACCTTGAAGGGAAAAGTTACTGCTGAGTAACATAATATTTCCAACATGCCATACACCATACGCAGTGGCAAGGTAAGGCTAAGACCATGACCTTAATTTACGAGTTGTGGTCCTGGTACTGCTCTTTCATGCACTAGAATACCTATTGCGAAATCTGGGGCAAAACACAGTCAGGCATCTTCTGTAACCTCATATGCACCACCTGCTTGCTCTGAGTCTAGAGGGGTTTATTTTATGTTCATGTTTATGCTCAATATTTAAAAGGGCAGTGCTTTTACTAGTTGTGTCTTGCTAGTAAGAGCATTGCCCTTTTAACTAATGGGCATAAACACGAACAGAAATGTCAGGTTTTACAACCTCTATGGCTTATATTTACTAAGGGTCAATTTCAAGCAATTTTAATCGATTTCAAATTAATCTAAATCGATGTTGTTTTTCTGGGTGTAAATCACACATTTACCAACACTTAAAAAAATAAATCAAAAATTGTCTGTGTGATTTATTCCTTTAGAAACACATCGATTTAGATTAATTGGAATCGAACTTTAGTAACTATACCCTTAGATGTGTCACCTGTAAAACAGGCAAATCAGGGCAGGGCCGGATTATGGCTTGTGGGGGCCCTGTGGCAACTAAGCCACATGGAGCCTACCCTCCCTCCCCCCGCCACATGGAGCTTACCTCTACCCTCCCTGATTACTTACCTTCTGGCTCTGTGTTGTGAATGCAGTAGCACAGTCAGTGCTGCTGCATAGTGCGCAAGGTGCCTACTGATGAGGCCCGACATCAGTGATCAGCGTATACATATACAGTACAGTATACACACAAAAAACATACATACACACATATACAGTATACACACACATAAACACATACATACACACATATACAGTATTATACACACACATAAACACATGCATACATGCATATACAGTATTATACACACACATAAACACATACATACACACATATACAGTATTATACACACACATAAACACATACACACACACATATACAGTATTATTCACACACATAAACACATACATACACACATATACAGTATTATACACATACATAAACACATACATACACACACACATATACAGTATTATTCACACACATAAACACATACATACACACATATACAGTATTATACACACACATAAACTCATACACATATACACACATTAACACATACATACACATATATACACATTAACACATATATACACAATTAAACAGTACATATATATACACAATAAAACAGTACATACAGTATACACACTTACTTTTTATGCAGCTGCTGCGCACATCCTTAGGCTCCGCCCCCTCACACCGTAATGCCGCAATTCGCGGGTCATTTGGGGGCGAGGCTTGTTGTATTGGCTCCGCCCCCTCCGGCCACGGAAGCAGGGGAAATTGGTCCGTCAGGGGGGTTTCTAGCTACTCAGAACCCCCCTCCTGCGTGCTCTAGAGGTGGGGGCCCATCTGTGTGTGGGAAACCCAGGATGACCACCCTTGTCGCCTCCCTCTTAATCTGGTCCTGAATCAGTGCACAAAAAGAACATTAAGGATCTGATTCGGAGATGTACATTCATCCGATGATAAACATACATCTCCGATGTTTCCAGGATTTCCCTGTGCAGGACCAGCATTGGGGTGTGGAGTGGGGGTGCAAATGGTCACCATTCCCGGAAAGGAGGGCATGTCGCCCCTGTTTTCTTTTAGTGGCGAGGCTAGGGTCTGCATTGGCAGATACAGATTCCTGGCCTCTGAAGTGACTAGCACCCGGTCAGGCTGCGGGAAGCTTTAGCTCCTGCAGCCTCAACAAAGGAGCAAGCATCGCGACCATTGATTGCGATGGTTGCGATGGTGCTCGCAAATGCAGCTTGGGAGTGTCTGACTCCTCCTTCTGCATTTACGTTAAGATGGACAGAATTGCAAAGTTGCTTGTGTGTGGCTCTGCAATTCCGTCCATCTTTGAAACAGGCCCTAAGGCTGAAGAACAAATTGTGTGTTCTCAAACTTCACAGATTCCTGAGGAGAGCCTAAAGGTGTCCACAAGTGCTACAGATGTGTCCACCTTCATCTATCCTCTGTGTGCTACACATAACGAGTGAGCTCCGTGTGACTCAGTAGTGCCGCGTGTCTTTTCAGGCAATTTATTTCCCTTCAGATACATCTTATTTGCACAGCAATGCAAATAGGATGCACAAACAGCTTCCGCTGATTAAAATGATATGTGGCATGTCTATATTCTATGTGCGACTCAGCGGCTGTGACACTGTAAGTAACATTTCTCATGCAGATACACCTGCAGCCCCACACAGAATATAGGCATGTCATTTTAATCAGCAGAAGCTGCTTGTGCATCCTATTTGCATCACTGTGCAAATAAGATGCATCTAAAAGGAAAAATCACATGAAAAGACGCACAGCGCTACCGAGTCACTCCAGGGCATGACATGTCTAGAAGGGCTGTTAAACGAGGCTAGATGTATGAGGACAAATCTGTATGTGTGAGTCTGACATTTCTGACACTATAATGCCTTCGTCCACCATTTCTGAATGCTCTTTGAATGTGAGGATGAGTAGTAGTCAAAGTAATGATGATGATGGTTTAGACATAGAAATTGAGGATACTACTGTATAAGACCAACAGGATAAGGAGGATAATTGTGTATCTGACACCAGAGGTGTAGCGTGTAGCCAGGGTGCCCGGAGCACATGCATGCTATGGCGCCCCCCCCTCAAGTGTTCCAGGGAGGAGGCAGGTTCATATGGGATTAGAGTAATGAGAAGTAAAAATAAAGATTAGGAGCAGCATCAAAGAGGGGCATGGAGGGCTAAATATATTCCGCCTTCTTCCACCTGTCTCTCCATCCTCGTGCCCCAACCTTCCAGTCGCATTCGGTATCACTCCTGTAGTACCCCTTATGCAAGGCCCTCTGTAGTAGTGTCCATATGCACTGCCCCCTGTAGTTGTGCCCATATGCAATGCCCCCTGTAGCTGTGCCCATATGCACTGCCCCCTGTAGTAGTGCCCATATGCAGTGCTCCCTGTATAGGAGCCCATATGTAGTGCCCCCTGTAGTTGTGCCCCTTAAAGTAGTGCCCCTGTAGTTCTGCCCCTTAAAGTAGTGCCCCTTTACTTCTGCCCCTTAAAGTAGTGCCCCTGTAGTTCTGCCCCCCCCCAGTACTTACCTGATCCATCGCGGCCGTCGTCCGGGCTGTCGATCCTGCTGCTGTGCTGACTGAATCTAACTAGATCCTGCAGGTGTGGCCGCGCAGGATCCTCACCGAGCGGGTGATGTCATGACGTCACTTCCGCACTGCATCACTGGGAACGCTGGCCCCTGAAGCGATCGGAGGCTTCCTTAGCCTCCGATCACTTCAGAGGCCAGCATTCACAGTTGCAGTGGGGAAGCAATGGCCCCCGGTGCCCCCAAGCAGCTGCGGGGGCCATTGTTACGCCTCTTCTGCTGCCTTGTTTTCTGCCCCTCTAACCCCCAGGGGCCCCCTACGCACAAGGCACAAGACAGAAGTGCCTCTGATGCTGGCACCCGGTAGGCTGTCAGCTTAGACAGCTGCCAGTTAGACTCTCCAGTAAGTCAGCAGGCGCCTGGAGCTTGCACTCCACGGGTACCACCCTCCCTATGCCCCTGTCTGACACTTATGGGGATGATGATGAATGTGTTGGACAAGAACAAGTTGATAAAATTCAGGAGGATTACGTTGTTTGTGTTGAAGTTAGTCAGCCACCAGTGGCAGCAGTTCATACCAGTGATAAGAAGAGCATTGTCATGCCTGCGCAATGACCAAAAATGCCACCTCTTCAGTGTGGAATTATTTTTACCCAAATCCTGACAAAATTTGTCAAAGCATCTGTGTCATTTGCAATGCTAAAGAAAGTACAGGTAGGGAAATTAACCATCGAGGCACCTTGTCTATGTTACCTCATTTCAATTTTGTTTATCAAAATCTGGAAAATCATATAAAATCATATATAATAACAAGCAATCCAGCATCAGCTACCAGCAGCATGCATAGGTCCAAGCACATGCACAAACAATCTCCACCGCCAACAGCTTCATCAACAACCTCCTCATTAGAGATCGTAGGTAGTCCTGCATCCAATTTGCAAACTGACTCCCTTAATGCAATCCGCAGTGAATAATCATTGCACACTAGGGCTTATGCTGGAGTGAATCTTTATCAGAGAAGGGGACCAAGAAGACTAGGGGGTAAATTTACTAAGAATCGAGTCTGGTCGAGTTTTTTAGTTTTTCAACTCGATTAGCATCACCGAAACTTGGGTGATTTGCGGCTCCTGAAACTCACAAATTTACAAAGAAGTGACAAATTTTGCAAGTTGCGCCAAAAGAACTATTACATATGTGTATATGGTGATAGTGCTAATCAATGAGGATGAAGTTGGTGAACCTATTGGTAATTTTACTACAACACAAATGTAACAGAAAAATATATATGGCAAAAAATTATATATATTTTCCACACAAAGAAATTACATAATGGAATTAAAATAAAGCATAAACCAAGATGAACAAATAGAAATGCAGGATGGGTGTCTGGACTAGCTCAGTGAGCAATGCTGCTGTTAACTGATAAGTTGATATTTGCCTGTAAGTCACAGAGGGCAACAGGAAGGGGGGGGAAGGGGGAGTATGGTCACAAGGGCAACAATGCAGCGGTGATGGCAATGAATTAAAGAAAAACAATTTGCATGCCAGCAATGTAGAAAGTGTTCCTTGAACAAGTTAAAGGTGATAAGTCGCTCCCCATTTTTCTGTAACATATGTGTTGTAGTAAAATTACCAATAAGTTCACCAACTGCATCCTCATTGATTAGCACTATCACCATATACACATATGTAATAGTTCCTTTGGCGTAACTTGCAAAATTTGTTATTTGATTATTGTGATTGGAAGACTACGGGGTCCCTCCATCTGCAAACATTTGCTGACTTTTGGAAACCCAAATTAGTGAGCGTAAGGTGTTCCACCCATTTTACAAAGAAGTGAGTTTAGCTGAGAGAGAGATGGCCGATGGTGAAGAAGATCGCGATTTCTCCCCCGAGTAGAAAGTTTTGAAGGAGATTACTCACCCGTGATTGCAGTGTTTTCTCGCAGCCAAACTCTCCCGAGCAAGCAGCCAACACATATCAGTGAGATATGTGAAAGCTGCTTTTGTGTTGTTGCTGTAAAAAATTGGGTTAACTGTAACAAAAATTGATGTAACCCGAAAAGCATAACCAACCATGGACTGCACAGCCAGTGCTGGTTCCTAAAATTATGGGGAACAAAACGAGGTGGGATCCCCCATAATTTAGGAACCAGCACCTGGCTGCAGGGCCTGTCCTGGTTTTAAATATAGGGGGGAAAAATGCTTAGGAGTCCCCCTATATTTAAAACCAGCACCGGACCCAAAACGACTGGGGTGTAATGCCACAGCCAGGAGACCCTATCTCCAGGTCTCCATGGCCGAAGCATTTGCACCCCAAGCCGGTCAGCCCAAGCCGGGGATCTCAGGGAAGGTGGGGATCCCCCCAAGAAGGGGTGCTCCCTCTTCTGAAACCCCAAACTTGGGCTGAATGCCCGGGGATTTTTCCTGCACCCCTGGACTGTCGGTACAGGGGTAATGATGTGTTAATTAGTTAAAAACTACTGTATTTTATAGTGGTACTACAGGTGCCAGCATGACTGCCCTTTAGCACTTGTGGAACTACAAGTGCCAGCAGGCGGCCAGCATCCGTGCTTCCACTGTAAAATATATAGTTTAAAAAAGACAGTACACACACACCATCTAAAGTAAAACTTTATTAGACACCTACCTACCTACCTCACACATGCTTACCTGTGCCAGCTGGTCGGTCCACTTCTCCCATGTAGAATCCATTTGGAGTACCTGGAATAAAGATTCTATACTCACCGCCATCCTCGTGCTGATCTTCATAGCATCCAGGGGTCTTGGCAAATAAAAAAACGGAACCCGATCCATATACTTACTGTAACAGTGTATGTGTGTGACCACATACACTGCTACCCGGCTCCTGACTGATCAGTGTGAACTGTCAGGAGGCAGCAGCCAATCAGTGGCCACTAACTGTAGAGCGGCCGCTGATTGGCTCCGGCTCCTGACTCACTGACCAGCCCACACGGGAACTGTTAGGAGCTGGAGCCAATCAGCAGCCACTCTACAGTTACAGTTGTAATAAAGTTTTACTGTATATGGTGTGTGTGTACTGTGTTTTTTAACTATTTATTTTACAGTGGAGGTATGGGTACTGGCTGCCTGCTGGCACTTGTAGTTCCACAAGTGCAAAAGGGTAGGCATGCTGGCACCTGTAGTTCCACTGTAAAATACAATAGTTTATAACTATTTAACACATTATTACCCCCGTACCAATAGCCCAGGGTTGTGGGGAAGAGCCCCGGGCTTCAGACCAAGTCTGGGGTTTTGGGAGAGGGGGGAATCCTTCTTGGGGGGGTCCGTACCTCCCCTGAGAATCACGGCTTGGGCTGACCGGCTTGGGGTGTGAAAGCTTTGGCCATGAAGTCCCGGTTATAGGGTCTTCTGGCTGTGGCATTACATCCTGGTCAGTTTGGGTCCAGTTCTGGTTTTAAATATAGGGGGACCCCTATACATTTCCCCCCCCCCTATATTTAAAACCAGAACTCTCTCTGCAGCCAGGTGCTGGTTCCTAAATTACGGTGGAACCCTACTAATTTTGTTCCCCATAATTTTTTTTATTTAACCCTTTTTTTACTATATATAGGCAGAAACATACATGGATCACACTTATCTGTGTATGTTTCTGCCAAACTCGCAGCACATAGTCAGGTGAATTGATTTCACAAATTTTTACAGGAGTGTTGTCCGTTCTCATGAGAGTTTATAAACTCTCATCTTGGTAAATTCCTGAATCCTATCTTCACTAGTGAACAGTTACTTGAGTTTAGCGATGGTGAAGTGAAGAGAGTTTGCTAACTCTACAGTATTTTCCTGTAGGAAAGGAGATTTCTCTCCTGAGTTTTACATTAGTAAATTTGCGAGTGGAAAAAAATACCCAAACTCTCCAAAAATCGATTCTGAGTAAATTTATTCCCAGTAGTTTGAAATAACAGTTGACTGTGAAACAATTATTTGCAAGAGGAACCAAGTATGACAGCCACCATTCTGTTGCACAGCAGACCAATGAGAAATGGCAGCTATGTAAACATTAGATCTGCACCCAATATCCACCATCAATACTTCTAGTTTTAGCCAATTAGTTTATGTCATGTGTCCACACTACCAAATTCCATCTCAATTCTATTTTTTCAGAACATCAATTCCTCACCTGTACCGGGACGTTAAACAAGAATTGTATTCTTTGCCTAGAAAATGCAATTGTATAGATTATCCACTTAACTACAGATATGTTGACAAATGGTACTGGTCAAACAAAATATTACATGACTGTTACAGCCCACTGGGATGGTGTATAGCATTCAGCAGCAGTATCTAACACACAATGCCAGCTCATTCACAGGAAGACTACTCTGTATCACTGGCTTCACTAAGAAGCATACTGGTGTCAAACTTAGGGATGTGACAACAAAATGTCTTACCCTGCTTTCTTCAGAATTTGTCATTTCTGATACGCAACATTGGAGAAGTATTACAATTTGGTCAATATGAACATGTACACATGTTTTGTGCACACAATAAATTTGGTGGTTCAAAATTAATTACAAAATAACAGGTCCATGCAGGAGATGCTGGCTGTGACCCGTAAAATTTCTGGCCATTTTTCAGCATCCAGCAACCACATGTACAACATTACAGCAGTTGCAAGAAAAGTTCCTTTTGCCATGCCACAAATGGAAGCAAGAGGTAGTAACTAGCTGGAAGTCCATAATGTATTTGCTTCAACAACTGGAGAAACAGCAACAAGCCATCAATATGTACACTTCAATCAATGAGATAAGGAGAGAAGGGACAAGTTACTATCTTACTGCAGCACACTGGAGAATACTCTCAGTTTTATGCAAGATACTGAAACCATTTAAAATTGTATCCAATTAAGTGCGTTCAGACACTGCCAGCCTGAGGCAAGTCATACCTTTAATAAAAATACTGAAAAAGCAGCAAGAGAAGCTAAAGGAGGCAATGAAACTCAGTAATTTTGCTAAGTATGTATTGTAGATCAAGGTATTTATCCACTTTCACAGTACCAAAAGGGTTTGCAACATCTTGCAATTGGATCCCTTTGGCAACCATGCTTGATTCTAGATTTAAGTCCTAGGTAATGTCTTTCCAACTGAGAAAGATCTTGTACAAACTACAGTAGCTATGGTGTACTGGTACCCACTCTCCAGTGTGTACTCTGAAAGAGTGTTTAGCACAGCCGGGAACCTTGTGAAAAATGTGGAAAATTAATGTACATCAAAATGAACTACAAGTTCTATGAGAAAGTCCTTTGTCACCAGTTACAAACAGTGACTGTAACAATGGATTTCAGTGGGGATGGGGAGGGCACAAGGACAAATACATTGAGCACCACATTACATTATGGGCTCTGCCAAGTTTGTGTGTGTTTGAGAAGCAGTGCATCTATAGTGTACTATCACTAGGTGTTTTGACCCCAAATCAAAATGATATTAATACAAAACAAAAATCTGACCACATGAAGACAAGGTTACAAATCTCCATGCAATTTTCACCACTTTGCTCCCATACAATGAATGTGAATAGTGATGGTGATGGTATGAATAAGTGTAAACTATTATGGAAAAAAATACAGTCAGCGTATTATCTGAGCCAAAATGAATTTATGGAAACACTAATAAGCACCCTCTGGTAATGAGACCAGAGCAGTTTATTATTAACTAATCAACTAATTATCAATTTCTACTAGGCTGTTACTATGGTTTGAATCGCCTCTACTGGCTTTGTGCCAGTGATTTGCTGTTTTGAGAATATTGTTATTAATTTTTAATTTATTATCAATTTCTACTTTCTATTTTCCGCAATTATCAATTGCTATTGGCCTGAGGCCTGTGATTTGCTCTTTGGAGTAGTGTATTGGTAATATATTTAATTTTTTTGTACTAGGCTTTAACTTTTAGGCTATTAGTTCTTGATTTATAAAAACATTCTATAGGATCATATAGTTTATTTAACTACCATCCTGTCTGCCACTATGTTTCATAGATGTGCTACTGTATATTCTTTTAAACTGCTATGTGTTTGTGCTGCTGCACTATCACTTAGTCTAGCCAGGCAGCTTGCTGCAGCCTTTGGCCAATATTTTTTAAAACAATATTGTGAGTTGTGAGGTGGTCAAAATTGACTAGAAATTTATGCTATTGATGGTAATAATAATGTAGGAACAAAAACAGGACCAAATTACATGATTTTAGCTGTGTTTATAAATCTTTAAAGAAATAGAGATCCAAAACCAAAACACCGGGTCTGCGCACATCTCTAAAACATTTTTTACAATTTGTTGTTCTTCTATATATTAATAGATCTATTGCTCTTAAATTGCATGCATATCAGTATTTATTCACGTACTACATTTTATAAGGAAACAAAAATGGATGCCGGCAGGAGATAAAATATGTATTTGAAGAAACACTCAAATGAGACTTGTAAGAAAAAGACATGTGGTTATACAACACATCAATCTAAGAAAATGGCTCTAGCATTACATCTCTTACAAGGGTTTATATCACCCCCTGGCACTGTTTCTTTTAAGGGAAATGAAATGCTGGCATGTGTGAGGCAAAAGAAAAGGTTCTATTAGAATAATCTCTCCATAAGGAGGTTTTAAGTCTAACCTACTTACTGACCCATGAAGGGTAAATGCTAAATTCCTACAGCCACATATTCATGTTTTCCCCCAGAAACGATAGATGAGCTGCAGGTTTCCTTTAAATTACTAGAAGATGGATTAGCAGGTACCGTAATCTGCAAGGAGATCATCATCTACCTCATACACCTGCAGTTTAAGTGGCGTAGGTCCTGACAAAGGATTATGATTTCGAAAACCATGATCCACTTTGTTCCTCTGAATGGACTTATTTAATGATTCTCTGGTGTTACGCAGACACTTACAGTGCTGGGATTTATACTTTATAACATTCAACAACTCGTATGTGTTTGTGCTCAAGTTAGAAAAGTTATTCTGGGGATTATGCACTGTACTTTAATAAAACATTTTCCTAATTTACATGGTTTAAAATAATGAATTATATTAGTCTAATTCAGTCTTATTAGTCAGGCCTGGTTTCATGTAATAACTGGTTGGTTGGTTGGTTGGATTACAGCACTTTTAAGGAACTTAGACCATGTTGAAAAATAAATTCTGTAAAGTTCTGTTATATGTGTCAGTACCTTACATACAATGTTCCCTTGGCATTTCTTCGCTATGAGGCTGTGTACCATCTTCAAAGCCTCAACAACCAGATCCAAAGGATCTGCATACCAGTGACGTGCGGTGAGGTCAATGGCTGGGGGGGCACACATGGAAATGGGTCTGAGTGCTGGGAGCCAGTCTCACCCCCTACTCACTGTAAATCTTCCCTCACTACACTAAGCTTCAGTGTCTATAGATTCTTCTTCCTGCATCACTGTGTCTTTTCTTGATGACTGAGGTCCAATCTCTAAACACTGCAGTGCACTTCTTGGTCACATGACACATCCAAGGTGTCCATCAGTGCTCAAGGCACGCACCCCATACTCAGAGGCATGCCTCTATTAGCTCTTTTTCTGTGCAGCTTACTGCCCATGGTGTGGCCCCGCCTCCAACTATGCAAGCAGTGTCTGACTATACAGAAGCGAGGATGAGCTGTTGCTGCCTCATCTGTCATCTCCCTGCAGTCCCAGTGAGCTACACAAACTTGGCGAGTGTTAACTATAAAAATGATTACAATAAACAAAGTAGATATTTATAAGTATAAATGTCTTATTTGTGTTACTCTAATAATATTTATATCAAACCTCAGGAGTATGACAGCCTCCCCTGCCTACCCTGACTGCACGTCCTTGCTGCATACTGACTATTATCTAGTCATAGTGAAGGTGACAGGTGCACTTATCGTCACTTCTGGTGTCATTGGATAGTGCTGCTGCCTTTCAGACATAGGAACTTTAAGTGCTCATTGGCCTGATTGGCTCCAGTGGCAACATTTCTTCTTAACACCTGCATATTAATTGCCTGCAGGCTTTAGGTTCAGTGAGGAAACAGAAAAAGAACTCAACAGAAGTGGCACACTCTGATAGGTCTGAGCATAGAAGAAATTGTGAAATTTTACTTTTATTCAAACATGACTAAAACTGGAGGCTAAGAATAAATTATATAAACAATCTGAACACTGCAAGTTAAGTAATCACAAAGTAGGTGGAGTGGTTTCATAGGTGAAACTGTGATACAAAGATAAAACTAGCAATAGATGTGATGAAATTGCAAGTGCTCTCAGAGAGATTGTGAGAAAGGTGGGCGAAATATCAATGAAAATAAGAGATTCAAAAGTACAATACATAAGTTAAAATTAGCACCATGAACCTGGGTATGTATACATAATAATAGATATCACAATTATGTGGATCTCCTGGGGATCAACAATTGCAATAATATAGTAGCGCCAAGAATTGTATACCCTATAAAATCAATGATGTTGCAGCAGCTAGAGATCACAGAGCCGGTGCACTTATTTACAGTAAATGTTTGGAGATCTGCTTTACCTCATTCAGAGTCACCAACACAGGCACAGTGAATATTGGAGTAGTCTGCTGTCAGGGCTCATTAACACCAATACATCCTGATGCATAGCATTGCAAGGTGATATGGTGTATGGTCCTCTAAATAGAGTGCCACTGAAACAATAGAGAGAAGACAGTAAGGGGTATAGTAACTAAAGTGCGGGTTTACAAAACTGGAGGTGTTGCCCATAGCAACCAAAGAGACTCTATTATCTTCTAGAACATAGGTTCTCAAACACGGTCCTCAGGACCCCAAACAGGGCATGTTTTCCAGGTCTCCTCACCAGGACCAGTGCTACCATTAGGCAGCTTTAGGTGGCTGCCTTGGAGCGCCAGCCACTGGAGGGCACCGCTGAGTCCAGGAAAAATAAGAAGGATGTCTCTTTTAATCCCGGCTGCATCTACTGATGACCAAGGCTGACAGGATAAGTGTATGTGTAGGTTTAATGAGTGCTGGCAGGGTGAGTGTGTGTGGGTGTGGGGAGAGGTTGATGGGTGCTGACATATATTGGGGCACAGATGTGTGGCATAAATATATATTGGGGCATGGATGTGTAGCAAAATGTACTGGGGGCACAGCTGTATGGCATATAAAGAATTTGGGGCACATGTGTGGCATATGTATTAGGGGCATTGTATAGCATATTTCATAGCTATGTGGCATACAATACATTTTGTGCACAGCTGTGGGGCATATTTATTGGAGGCATTGATGTATAGAATAATTATGATATGGGGATATAGCTGTGTAGCATATAATGAATTTGTGGCGCAGATTTGTGGCATATTATGAATTTGGGTAATGTTATGAGGCACAGTATGATTTTTGGGCCCTGCTGTGTAGCATATTAGTTGGGGAATTTCTATATAGCATATTATTAATTTGGGACACTGCTATGTAGCATATTATAAATTGGCGCACTATGTGTGGTATATTATTGGAGGGAGCAGGGGCGGTGGATGAAATGTTGCCTAGGGCGCCCAGACACCTTGAACCGGCCCTGCTCCTCACAGAATCACAAGTGAAATAATTAGCTCCACCTTTTAAAATGTGTCAGTGAGTAATGACTACACCTGTGCACTGTGCACCTGCTGGGTGACCTGGAAAATGTCAACTGTATGGGGTCCTGAGGACAGAGTTTGAGGATCACTGTTCTAGAAGGTGCTAGATAAATGGTAAGTAAATCTGATTGGTTGCTATGGGCAACATCTGTACTTTTGTAAACCTGCCCTTTAATAAACATACCCCTAAATGTGTAGATACCTGTTATAAAACTCTTTGGTGATCAAGATTTTTCGTGCAGTGGGATCCTTTGTGTGTACCACCAGGGGGTCTCGACATACGTTTCACCGGGGCTTGTTTGTGACAATTGAATAAAATGAGACACAAATGAAAATCTTACTTGCCTACTCTCCCGGAAGTTGCGGGTGACTCCCAAATTTGTGACCAGCCCCCTAGACCCCCGGAAGAATAGACAGCCCTCCGGTATCCCACCCACATCCTTGCGAGGTGGGCACTCTGGGATGATAATGCTGAGAATTGCTGGGAAACGCAGAGGGGGGAGCAATATGATGTGTTCCTATGAAAATTATGTCATATTGGCACTACCCATGTCAATCAACCTGCGATTTGCAGCATTCCCTGCAAATCAGCTTCATTTCTACTCTGGGCTTCTCCTTTCCACTCTAGTGCAAAAGTAGGTAAGTATGATAAAAAAAATACAACAATACATTTCACATAATTACTATAACCCCAGATATTCACCCAAAAAATTAATTTATACTTTATACGAGGTCTACAGAACAAGAAGGTATAATTTCTAATGTAAAATCTTTATCTCCATAAGGCATGATGCTACAGAAAAAAAGTATGACGTAATTTGCATGACACATCCAAAAAATGCATGAATGACTGTCACACACAATATGCGATATGGTTTAAGTATGACTATGCACTAAGGCAAATAATTAATTTATTTCATTTTTTTAAATGTACTTGTTTTTATTTTTATTTTTTTAAATTTAAAAATATTTTTATTATACATTACTATTTATTTCCTTTTAACATTTAGGGGAAATCTTATATTAAGCAGATGGTTTGATGGACCGAGCACTCCTCCACATGCAGAATGCAGCACTTTTGTATTCAGCAGACTACATTGCATTACCTTTAAACTGTGCACTGAGGGCCTGATTCATCAAGGATCACTAATTTGTTCGCAGCTCTGTAATCGCATGCAGGTCTGCTGCGAAAACATGCTAATGATTGCAATCGTAATGCCGTCACACTGCCAGAATAGAGACGCCAACTACCGTTATCTCACATCCGTAATACTTTGCAAACCTTCATAAACATCGGTAACATTCAAACAGGCCATACATGCCTACTTTTGAAAACTAGTTCAGAGAGATTGTAGGTGGTAGCAGAATGTGCCGTGCGAAGTGGTGCTGCTGAGGGAGGGAGATGGTGGTCATATTCCGCCCAAAGGGCGTGTCTAGCTCCACCTGTGGGAGTGTCTAGCTTTACCTATGGGCGTGTCTTTTGACACTCAGAGGCGTGTCCTGCAGTGGCAGGTGAAAACTATAGTGCTAAGAGCAGAATGCCACCAGACCTAGGGGTCTATTTACTAAGCAGTGTTAGGAGACAGAGTGAAAAGTGATAAGAAAGTGATAAGGTGCCAGCCAATCAGCTCCCAACTGTCATCTCACAGGCTGTGTTTGAAAAATGACAGATGGGAGCTGATTGGCTGGCACCTTATCACTTTTCACTCTGTCTGCTAACACTGCTTAGTAAATAGACCCCCTAGTTTTTGTATGGGTAGCATACTACCAGAGGATGTATAGTCAAACATTCCCTTTGCAAAATATACAGTATATACTGTCCCCTGGAATAAATATACTGCTCTGCTAAATAAATACTGTCCCCTGGAATAAATATACTGCTGCTTTACATGTATTGTACTTTTTGTTGTTACGTTATTAATGAGGGATGCAAGACATTGTGTAAGAAATGGAATAACAGCAGGTTCCTCGCTGAATAATGGGCCTGATTCAGAGATGGACAGTAATATGATCGCAGCTGTAATTTTGCACAGAATGCAGCTGAGAATATATGCTAATAGTTCCAGAGCTTACTACAGCCTAGAGACGCCAACTGCTGCCTTCTCACATGTGTACAACTTCGATTACCTGCGTAAATATTGGCACATCGAGCGGCCATCTTGCCCTTTTGGCAGGTATGCCCAGTCGCAGACATGGCAGCTCTCCTGACACACAGAGAGCTCTCATGCTGCATAGGAGATTACAAGGGCTAATTTATGCACGCACATGTAATGGCATTTAAATTGCCGTTTTATTGACCACCCCATTACCTCCCCCAAACGCTGACTACCTGTCACTCACTTTGTAAATGGGTTATCTGTGCATGCAGACTCGCAATACAAAAGTGCAATGGTAAATTGCTCTATCTGTGTAAACTAAATACAGGTTGAGTATTCCATAGCCAAATATTCCAATATACGGAAAATTCCAAAATACAGAATATTTTTAGCATGACCAAGATAGTGAAACCTTTTCTTTTTGATGGTTCAGTGTACACAAACTTTGTTTAAGGCACAAAATTATAAAAAATATTGTGTAAAATTACCTTCAGGCTGTGTGTATAAGGTGTATATGAAACATAAATGAATTTTATGTATGTACACAAACTTTGTTTGAGCCACATAATTATTGAAAATATTGTATAAAATGACCTGCAGCCTGTGTGTATAAGGTGTATATAACACATAAATGCATTATGTGTGTATATTTCTGTCCCATTCCCAATATATTTCATTATGGTATACACATATTCCAAAATACGGAATATGCCGATATCCAAAATACCCCTGGTCCAAAGCATTTTGGATATGGGAGACTCAACCTGTATAGCCATTGCTCTGAAACTGACACAATGTTCCCAGTGCAGGGAGTACCAGCAATATGGAAGGTTGTGGGCAAGGTGAGCTCAAATTTATAAAAAAAATCATATTGGGCCATGTGCTCCCACCTAATACAGACTTATACCCATGATTTATTCCACATTGTGAGCTTGTGAGGCCACTGTTGGAAAGACACTACTAAATTGTCACAGACCTAAATAAATAACTGCTGACAGGAGAAAGGGAAGGAAGAAAGTGCTGAGTTTCATAGGCATTACCTGCTCCTAGAGAGGGCACTCACTGACAGCCATGGAATGGATGGCTGTCACTGAGTGCCCTTTCGGAGTGCAGTTAATGCCTGTTACACTAAGCACCCAGTGACGTCCAGGGGCGCCGAGAGGGGGGAAGCGGGTATAGATTACCCAGGCCCGGGCATGGCAGGGGGCCCGGGCCGCCCGCAGCACACCACCGTTTTGCTCATTTTTTTTTTCTGTCCCCAACTCATCTTTAAACCTAGACGGGCACCAGTTCGCGGGTGGGGTGGGAGGGGGCTATGGGTCACTGGCCGCACTGTCTGTGTAAGTGTGTGTGTCACATTCATCCGTGTCACTCACTCGCTGTTGCAGGCTGCGCTACAGCCGCGCCACTGCGGAGCTAATGTGGTGCCTGCTGATGAGTGAGAGAAAGCCTCGCGAGATGATGACGTCATCATCTTGTGAGGCTTTCTGTCACTCGTCAGCAGGCCAGGCACCACTTCCAGGCTCTGGACTTCGAGCGGTTGGCGCGGGCTTACAGGAAGGCAGTCTGGGTGCCTTCTTTGTGTGGAGACAGCCACAGTGAGTGAGAAGAAGTCTGTGAGGTAAGGGAAGAGCCGAGCGCACCACTGACTACTGTGAGTTTGATGTCTACTGTATATCACAAAGTGGTGCAATGCTTTAACTGCTGCTGAAAGTTGAAAAAAATATATAAATAAAATAAAACTATAAATTCTATATAATTTATAAAATTGCATCAACCACCATTAGTGTATATTAGTATATTACATATATCATATGTATTATTTATATATATATATATATATATACACACACATGTATATCTGGCTAAACATGTATGTGATATATATATATATATATATATCACATACATGTTTAGCCAGATATACCTGTATAGTATATATATATATATATGTGTATAAATACATATATCCATGTGTCTATATATTATAATATATTATACATATATACACATATAGATATCGATAGATATACAGTATTCAAGGTCCGGCACTCGCTGGTTTCGATAAAGCTGCTGCTACTGATATGGCAGAGCTTATTTCCCCTTCATGCTAGGGATGTCAGTGAGGGTGGAAGTGCAGTTCCGTGCCCATTAAGGCCACCTAAAGAAGACATTTGTCCGCTCGCCACAAGGTTATATTCCCCCTCTATGCCCACTTGGATGGTAGGGAATGACGCTGGACACTGGCTGATGACGTCTGGGTCCTCTCCGTGAAGGGGATTTAGACATTACCCTGCTGAAATAGATACAGTGGGATTGTGACACTCCAGATTACATTAGTAATGCTGTTCCTGACAAAGGCATAATAAAGCAATGAAATTTTGAAATCCAGTAACGCTGCAATGAGTCCTTGTTTATAATCTGGAGTGCCAACATTCTACTGTGTGTGTGTGTGTGTGTGCGTGCGTGCGTGCGTGCGTGCGTGCGTGCGTGTGTATATATACAGCCACTACAAAACAGCAGCCAGAGACTTTTGATATTTATGTTTTAAGTTTTAAAATTACCTTATGTTATGTTAAGTTAATCTACCTCTATAACAAAAATTGCATTTTATTAATTTATATTTATGTTAGTTACATGAGAAATGTATAAAATAAACTTGTTGCACTTTCATTTATGTGTGTTTCATAATAACATCTAAATACATCCAGCTAAAAATGCATCTTTTATGGAATTGTCCCGTCATCCTAATAGTGAATACTTTTGTCCCAGCCGCTTCTAACCTGCTAGACACACCCCCAACATACTTTTGCCACACCTCCTCCAGGGGGGGCCCGGGAAGATTTCTCTTGGCAGCCCTGGTGACGTCTTCAGCGCAGGCTCCGCCCCTGGTAATACGCAGTCTGGATTTTTAATGTAGGGGGGGCAGTGGGGAACCGGGAGCAGCGTTAGTATTTGCGGGGGAGCGGGAGTGTGAGTTATAAATTGGGAGGCTCCGCTAAAAGCGTGTGTTTCTCTGAAACTCACCCCCCCAAAATACTCACTGCCTGTCAATCACTCTGCGATGGCTCTGTGTGGTCTACGTGAGTGGAGTGCAATCACAGTGATGCCTTCATGCACGGGCACTGCAATGCATATGCATGCGCAGTACACAACAATCGGCCAACTGCGAGCGTTGTTGCAGTTGCGATCCTTAATGAATCAGGGCCTGAGGCTTGAATGGGCAGGAACCCCATTGATTATCCAATGTCAATTTAGTTTGGCTTTCAAACACAGGGCCTGATTCAGACCCGCTCGCAAGCGCTCTACCAAGCTGGTCGATGGTGGCCCAGTGCGCATGCGCACGACGGAGCCGGCTCCATTGTGCGCATGCGCGAGACCCAGATAGCGACGGGCAAGCCGTCGCTCCGGTTCGCGTACCAAAGAGGGCGTGCTGTCGATGGTGAGTGACAGCACGCCTCCTTTGGTGGGCGTGCCGGGGGCGTGACTGCCCAGACGGAGGCATTCCCATAGGAACGCCTACCGTCTGGGGCCGGCCCCACTGACATCCAGTGGGAGTGCTTTCGGCTCTGTTTGAGCCGAAAACACTCTAGGGCTTGCGGCAACGAGACCTTACCACAAGGGTCTCGTGTATATACATAATATATATATTACACACACATACTATACACACACACACATACATACAAAGCTGTGTGCTGGGATATTTAACACCTTAATTTTTTTTTTTCAGTCAAGCTTACCAAGCTAAGCTCACTTAGTGGGTGGAATAATGAGTCAAGGAGTGTATGTCTCCCGCGGTTCCCACATCCAAGGGGAGGAACAGTTGGAGGTGGTTTCTTGCTTCACCGTAGGGGAGCAGGTGGTCGGAACCAAGGGATGCAGCTTGCTACACTGCGGGGGAGAAGGGGGTCAATGCCGCATGAGGATGTCTGCTACACTGCGGGGGACGGGACGGAAGGCTGCTTGCTACACTGAGGGGGGTAGCTGCTTGCTAAACTGCGGAGGGGGGGTGGTGGAAGGGGGGATGCAATCGGGAAACCGGCTGACAGGATCCCGACAGCCAGCTTCCCGACTGCTTTATCCCGGCGTGGGTTAAATGACAGGCGTCTATATCTAGACGCCTGTCATTTTCCCGACGCCGGGGGACAGGCGCCTGGCATCCTGATCGAAGGGATGCCGGGCGCCGCGAGTGGACAGCCGGGGGGTACTTAGGGTTAGGCACCCCCCGGAGGGTTAGAGTTAGGCTACGGGGAGGGAGGGTTAGGGTTTGGCACTTGGGGGGAGGTTAGGGTTAGGCACCCCTAAGGAGGGTTAGGGTTAGGGGGGTTAGGTTAGGTTAGTTATTACTTACCTGAGGACGATCAGAACTTCCAGCGCTGTAGGGCTGCCGCTGCCGGGATCTGTTCATCTGTCGGGCTGCCGCTGCCTGCGGTATTTCATACCGATTCTGTGGAAGGTAAAGTTGCTTGCTATACTGAGGGGAGCAGCCGCTTGCTATACTGCGCAGGGGGGGCGGGCGGTAGAAGGCTAATTGCTATACTGTGGGGGGGCAGCGGAAGGCTGGTTGATATTCTGCGGAGGGAGAGGGAAAGCTGCTTGCTATACTGTGGGGGGGCAGTGGAAGGCTGGTTGATATCCTGCGGAGGGAGAGGGAAGGCTGCTTGCTATACTGTGGATGGTGGGGGGGAGGAGGGCTGCTTGCTATACTGGGGAGGGTGAAGGCTGCTTGTTATACTGCGGGGGGGCTGTAATGAAGGAGAAGGATGGCTGCACGACTGCGGGTGGGGCGCAGGCTGCTTGGGGATTTGTTAGAAGGGGCTGGCTAGATGCTAGGGGCAGGGACCTGGACCATGCTGCTGCTGCTACTGCTGCTGTGTGTGCCGGCAGCGTAACAGTTCAACCTTGAACACAGCACAAGTTCAACAGGTTCACTCCAGGGCAGGATTTTGAGCGGTAGTGGGGCCCGGTCACGGGCCCTTTGAAACTCAACGGGCCCTAGGCGGGTGCCTGAGTTGCCTAATGGTAAATCCAGCCCTGCTGCAGTCACTGTGGGAGGGTGCATGGGTAAAGAGGGGTTGGGAGGTTCTTCCGCTAGGGGCAGATGCTGGACGATTATCTTCCAGCAGCTGCCCACTATGCGTAACTGACAGACTGCATCGTTTGCGTCCATGTCCGTTAACGCACTGACTGGTGTGGTCGCAAATGATGCGACCACACCAGGAAAGTAGTTTATGACATGATGTGTATCACCCTGCTCTTCTCACTGCAGTGTGATGACAGAAAATGCATTGAATTATTATGACCATCATATGTTGGGTAGAGATGAGCGGTTCAGATTCCTTGGAATCCAAACACACCCGAATTTCCAGGATCTGAGGTGATCCAAGACGCAGCTTGGATCTCACCCGCAGTGCTGAAATCACCTGCACTCCCCGCAGTGCCAACACCACATGCAGTGTCGACACTGCCGCGCCTCAGCACTGCAGACACAGCCAGCAACCCCGCACTGAGGACACCGCCATCACCGCCTGCACTTCAGCACTCAGAACACTGCTGGCACTCCTGCACTGCCTTTTGAGGTGGTTCCGGCGCTTCCTGTGGTCTAATGAAAGTCTTGAGCCTGAGGAAGAAGAACACATTGCTAGGATCCATATTAATATAGCGACGGACATCGGGATGAGAAAATGAATGTCCAAGGCGTATAATATATCCCACTCAAGGAATTGAACACCTCACTTTAAAGACTGGCATTGCATTCTGAAACCACCGTAGGACCACGTTGAATATTGAGTCCAACGTCTATAACTCACTTTCAAAGGGTGAGTGTACATTGATCTCTCACGATTTCTAAGACATTGTTATGGTTTTAAACTAGGGGTGTGCACCGGCCACTTTTCGTGTTTTGTGTTTTGGTTTTGGATCTGGATCTTTCTTTGTGTTTTGGATCTGGATTGGTTTTGCCAAAACCACCCTTCCGTGTTTTGGGTTCTGGGTTTTGTGTTTTGGATCTGTATTTTTTTGAAAAAAAGCATAAAAACAGCTAAAATCACAGAATTTGTAGGTTTTTCTGCTCCTATGCTATTATTAACCTCAATAACCTTACTTTCCACTCATTTCCAGTCTATTCTGAATACCTCACACCTCACAATAGTGTTTTTATGTCCAAAAGGTTGCACCGAGGTAGCTGGATGACTATGCTAAGCGACACGAGTGGGCGGCACAAACACGTGACCCATCTAGGAGTGACACTGCAGTGGCAGACAGGATGGCAGTTAGAAAAACTAGGCCCCAAACTGTACATAATGCAAAGAAAAAAAAGAGGTGCAAGATGGAATTGTCCTTGGGCCCTCCCACCCACCCTTATGTTGTATAAATAGGACATGCACACTTTAACAAATCAATCATTTCAGCGCCAGGGTCTGCCACACAACTGTGGCTGAAATGATAGGTTCGTTTGGGCCCCCACAAAACAAGCTGGCAATTAATGTGTCCCTGCACAAACTGGCTCTACGGAGGCAAGATGTCATCCTCATCCTCCTCATCCACCGATTCCTCACCCTCTTCAGTGTGTACATCCTCATCCTCACAAAGTATTAACTCGTCCCCACTTGAATCCACCACCACAGGTCCCTCTGTACCTTCTGGAGGCTGGTCTCCCTGGAAGAGCTGATAATTCATTTTGATGAACATCATCTTCTCCACATTCTGTGGAAGAAACCTCCTATGCCTTTCGCTGACAAGGTTCCCGGCTGCACTAAACACTCTTTCAGAGTACACACTGGAGGGGGGGCAACTCAGGTAAAATAGAGCCAGTTTGTACAGGGGCCTCCAAATTGCCTCTTTTTCCTGCCAGTACAGGTATGGACTGTCTGACATGCCTACTTGGATGCTGTCACCGATGTAATCCTCCACCATTCTGTCAATGGTGACAGTATCATATGCAGTGACAGTAGACATGTCAGAAATTGTTGCCAGGTCCTTCAGTCCGGACCTGATGTCCAAACTTGGTCCTGCCTGCCCTGCATCACCGCCAGCGGGTTGCTTAGGATACCTAAGTTTTTTCCTGGCAGCCCCAGTTGCGGGAGAAAATGAAGAAGGAGCCGTTGACGTGTCACGTTCCGCTTCAGCTGACAGTGTGTTCACCAGCAGGTCTTTGCACCTCTGCAGGCTTGTGTCGGCCGGAAAGAGAGACACCACATAGGCTTTAAACCTAGGATCGAGCACGGTGGCCAAAATGTAGTGGTCTGATTTCAACAGATTGACCACCCTGGAATCCTGGCAAAGCGAATGAAGGGCTTCATCCACAAGTCCCACATGCCAAGCGGAATCGCTCCGTCTTAGCTCCTCCTTCACTTTCTCCAGCTGCTTCTGCAAAAGCCTGATGAGGGGAATGACCTGACTCAAGCTGGCAGTGTCTGAACTGACTTCACGTGTGGCAAGTTCGAAGGGCTGGAGAACCTTGCACAACACGGAAATCATTCTCCACTGCGCTTGAGTCAGGTGCATACCCCCTCCTTTGCCTATGTCATAGGTGGATGTATAGGCTTGTATGGCCTTTTGCTGCTCCTCCATCCTCTGAAGCATATAGAGGGTTGAGTTCCACCGCGTCACAACCTCTTGCTTCAGGTGATGGCGGGGCAGGTTCAAGAGTGTTTGCTGGCGCTCCAGTCTTCGGCACGCAGTCGCTGAATGGCGAAAGTGGCCAGAAATTTTTCGGGCCACCCAAAGCGTCTCCTGCACGCCCCTGTCGCTTTTCAGAAAATTCTGCACCACCAAGTTTATTGTGTGAGCAAAACATGGGACGTGCTGGAATTTGCCCAGATGTAATGCCCGCACAATATTGGTGGCGTTGTCAGATATCACAAATCCCCAGGAGAGTCTAAGTGGGGTAAGCCACTGGGCGATGATTTCCCTCAGTTTCTCTAAGAGGTTGTCGGCGGTGTGCCTCTTACTGAAACCGGTGATACACAGCGTAGCCTTGTAACGAGCTGGCGTTTCTGAGATGCTGCTACTGGTGACGCTGCTGCTGTTGCTGCGTAAGGTGATACATCTACCCAGTGGGCTGTCACAGTCATATAGTCCTTAGTCTGCCCTGTTCCACTTGTCCACATGTCCGTGGTTAAGTGGACATTGTGTACAACGGCATTTTTCAGGACACTGAGGACACTTTTTCTGACGTTTCTGTACAGTCTCGGTATCGCCTGCCTAGTGAAGTGGAATCTAGACGGGATTTGGAACCGGGGACACACTACCTCCATCAATTGTCTAAATCCCACTGCACTAATGGCGGATACCGGACGCACGTCTAACACCAACATAGCAGTCAAGGCCTCAGTTATACGTTTTGCTTCAGGATGACTGCTGTCGTACTTCATCCTCCTCGCTAAGGACTGTTGGAGGGTCAATTGTTTAGTAAAAGTAGTGGTGTTCCTACTTCCTCTCTGGGATGATGAACGACTCCCAGCAGCAGCAGCAACAGCAGCAGCGGCAGCAGTAGGCGTAGCAATGCAGGATCCTCCGGAGGAATCCCGGATAGGAGAGTCAGTCATGCCAGTGACATGGCCTGCAGGACTACTTCCGATCCTGACTAAGGAGGAAATTGACGAGGAGGGAGTTGACGGTGTGGTTTGCAGGCGCTTGGATACAACAGGACAACGGGATTTAGGAGTCCCTGGATTGCTTACGGTCTTAGCCAAAGTTTCTGAACTTGACAGTAACTTTTTATGAACTCGCTGCAGGTGCCGTATAAGGGAGGATGTTCCTAGGTGGTTGACGTCCCTACCCCTACTTATTTCACCTTTACATATGGTACATATGGCAAGACAGTTGTTGTCCGGATTTGGATAGAAATATTGCCAGACCAAAGAGGTGGAATGTTTGGTCTTCTGCCCAGGCATGACCGTGATGAGCTTTTTCATCCCACGGACAACAACTGTCTCCCCCGGAGCCTGATTTAAACAAACCACATCACCATCAGATTCCTCCTCGCCAACTTCCTCCTCAGCGCCAGCTACACCAGTATCCTCATCCTGTTGTACTTCAACAGTGACATCTTCAATTTGCATATCAGCAAGTGGACTGTGGATGCTCCTTTCAGCACTTGCAGGGGGCGTGCAAATGGTGGAAAGAGCCACCTCTTCCCATCCAGTGCTGGGAAGGTCAGGCATCGCAACCACCACCACACTTGGACTCTCCTTGGGGATTTGTGATATCTTCTTAGAAAGCACAGTTCTTCGCTGTGCTTTTGCCAGCTTAACTCTTTTGATTTTTTTAGTGGGAGGAGGGCTTCCATCGTCATGTGAAGCTGAACCACTAGTCATGAACATACTAGGGATTGACCTTAGCCGCTCCTTGCCACTCAGTGTCGTAAATGGCATATTGGCAAGTTTACGTTTCTCTTCAGCTGATTTAAATGTCTTTTTCAAGGTCATTTTCCTGAACTTTGCCATTTGGGATTGTATGTGCCCTCTACTATGACATTCGGCATCGGCCTTGGCAGACGACGTTGATGGCATGTTATTGTCTATGTCATGACTAGTGGCAGCAGCTTCAGCACTAGGAGGAAGTGGTTCTTGATCTTTCTCTATTTTATTTTTATCGGAGAAAGTTTGGTCCTCCATTTATGTTATATCAATTTGATATATACGTGCGGCTAAACACAGAAAATAATTTTTTTTTTGGTTTGGACTGGAGTGTACTTTCGGGGGTTACAGCACCCTTTAACGGTCAAGCCAGCCGGCCCTTTACTTATAACACAGGCGCACGCTTGGCACTACTTTGTTGATGCACGTGCGGCTACAGCGCACACAATTCACAAACACAGAAAATAATTTTTTTTTTGGTTTGGACTGGAGTGTACTTTCGGGGGTTACAGCACCCTTTAACGGTCAAGCCAGCCGGCCCTTTACTTATGACACAGGCGCACGCTTGGCACTACTTTGTTGATGCACGTGCGGCTACTGCGCACACAATTCACAAACACAGAAAATAATTTTTTTTTTGGTTTGGACTGGAGTGTACTTTGGGGGTTACAGCACCCTTTAATGGTCAAGCCAGCGGGCCCTTTACTTATGACACAGGTGCACGCTTGGCACTACTTTGTTGATGCACGTGCGGCTACTGCGCACACAATTCACAAACACAGAAAATAATTTTTTTTTTGGTTTGGACTGGAGTGTACTTTCGGGGGTTACAGCACCCTTAACGGTCAAGCCAGCCGGCCCTTTACTTATGACACAGGCGCACGCTTGGCACTACTTTGTTGATGCACGTGCGGCTACTGCGCACACAATTCACAAACACAGAAAATATTTTTTTTTTTGGTTTGGACTGGAGTGTACTTTGGGGGTTACAGCACCCTTTAACGGTCAAGCCAGCCGGCCCTTTACTTATGACACAGGCGCACGCTTGGCACTACTTTGTTGATGCACGTGCGGCTACTGCGCACACAATTCACAAACACAGAAAATAATTTTTTTTTTGGTTTGGACTGGAGTGTACTTTCGGGGGTTACAGCACCCTTAACGGTCAAGCCAGCCGGCCCTTTACTAATGACACAGGCGCTCGCTTGGCACTACTTTGTTGATGCACGTGCGGCTACTGCGCACACAATTCACAAACACAGAAAATAATTTTTTTTTTGGTTTGGACTGGAGTGTACTTTCGGGGGTTACAGCACCCTTAACGGTCAAGCCAGCCGACCCTTTACTTATGACACAGGCGCACGCTTGGCACTACTTTGTTGATGCACGTGCGGCTACTGCGCACACAATTCACAAACACAGAAAATATATATTTTTTTGGTTTGGACTGGAGTGTACTTTGGGGGTTACAGCACCCTTTAACGGTCAAGCCAGCCGGCCCTTTACTTATGACACAGGCGCACGCTTGGCACTACTTTGTTGATGCACGTGCGGCTACTGCGCACACAATTCACAAACACAGAAAATAATTTTTTTTTTGGTTTGGACTGGAGTGTACTTTCGGGGGTTACAGCACCCTTAACGGTCAAGCCAGCCGGCCCTTTACTTATGACACAGGCGCACGCTTGGCACTACTTTGTTGATGCACGTGCGGCTACTGCGCACACAATTCACAAACACAGAAAATAATTTTTTTTTTGGTTTGGACTGGAGTGTACTTTCGGGGGTTACAGCACCCTTAATGGTCAAGCCAGCCTGCCCTTTACTTATGACACAGGCGCACGCTTGGCACTACTTTGTTGATGCACGTGCGGCTACTGCGCACACAATTCACAAACACAGAAAATTATTTTTTTTTTGGTTTGGACTGGAGTGTACTTTGGGGGTTACAGCACCCTTTAACGGTCAAGCCAGCCGGCCCTTTACTTATGACACAGGCGCATGCTTGGCACTACTTTGTTGATGCACGTTCGGCTACTGCGCACACAATTCACAAACAGAAAATTATTTTTTTTTTGGTTTGGACTGTAGTGTACTTTGGGGGTTACAGCACCCTTTAACGGTCAAGCCAGCCGGCCCTTTACTTATGACACAGGCGCACGCTTGGCACTACTTTGTTGATGCACGTGCGGCTACTGCGCACACAATTCACAAACACAGAAATTAATTTTTTTTTTGTCTTGGACTGGAGTGTACTTTCGGGGGTTACAGCACCCTTTAACGGTCAAGCCAGCCGGCCCTTTACTTATGACACAGGCGCACGCTTGGCACTACTTGGTTGATGCACGTGCGGCTACTGCGCACACAATTCACAAACACAGAAAATAATTATTTTTTTGGTTTGGACTGGAGTGTACTTTGGGGGTTACAGCACCCTTTAACGGTCAAGCCAGCCGGCCCTTTACTTATGACACAGGCGCACGCTTGTCACTACTTTGTTGATGCACGTGCGGCTACTGCGCACACAATTCACAAACACAGAAAATATATTATTTTTTTAGCACTTGGGGGGAGCACCCCTGATGGACAGTGCACCCCCTGGACAACACTACAGCACCCCTTTAGGACTGGGACACTGCACAGGACTTTGGAGTGGACACAGCCCCTATGGAGAACTGACTGCACAACACAGTCCAGCCAGCCCCTATGGACTTTGAAGTAGTGGACACAGCCCCTATTAACAACAGCAGCACAGCACAACACAGCCAGCCCCTATGGACTTTGAAGTAGTGGACAACAGCAGCACTACACTACACTACACTACACAGCCCTAACTCCCACCCTCCCTCTTCACTGTCCACAGCCGAGTGAGAAAATGGCGCCGACGCGGGTACCTTATATAGGATCCAAAACCCGCGAGACTCGGAAGGCGGGATGATGACGTTTTGCCTCGATTTCAGATCCGAGTCAGGCGGGAAAAGTCGAGCCTGACTCGGATCGGACTCGGATCGGGGGTGCTCGGGGGGGTTCGGATTTCAGAAATCCGAACCCGCTCACCCCTATTTTAAAATATATATTATTTTTTTCTTTTATATATATATATATATATATATATATATATATATTCTTTGAGAAAAAACCAAAAAGAAAAAAACTTTCATTAGACCACAGGCGCTGGAACTACCTCACAATACAATTATCCCTTTGAGGGGCCCTGTTGAAAGCTCCTGCTGTTCCTGGCTGCATTCCGGGCCTATCATTAGACCTCACAGGGCACGTAGCGCCAGCCACTCACATCTGTATCCTAACTCCTTCACTGCCGACACTGCTGGCACCCCCACACTGAGAACACTGCCGGAACTCCTGCACTGCCGACACCTCCAGCACTCCTTTACCGAGCACACCGCCACTAACCCCGCACTGCCGACACCGTCTGCACCCCTGAATGGCCAACCACCAGAAACCCCGCACTGCGGACACTGCCGGCACCCCCACACTGCCGGCACCCCTGCACTGAGAACACTGCCGGCTGACCTGCACTGTAACCAACCCGCACTGTATCCGACCCACACTGTATCTGACCCACACTATACCCCGCACTGTATGCGACCCAAACTGTATCCATCCCACACTGTATCCCTCACTGTATGTGACTCCCACTGTATCCAACCTACACTGTAACCTGCACTGTATCCAACAAGCAGGTGTGGAACGCTGTTTTTATGGTTGGGGGGATTTTGGTTAACTGCTCAACAAAAAGGCTGATTGATCAAATTACTAAATTGCAAAACATTTTTAAACATAAATAACTGCCGTGTATTTGTGCCGCTGCTCTGTTGCTTAGTTTAGCCAGCTAGCCTTTGGCCTATATTGGTGAACAATATTGTGAGCTGTGAGGTGGTCAAAATTTAGTGGAAAGGACTGGAAATTGTTGTTATTGGGGTTAATAATACTCTAGGAACAAAAAAAGGCCCAAATTATGTGATTTTAGTTTTTTTGTACATTTTTGGAAAAAATCCAGAACCAGTCACGGCGTTTTGGCAAGACCAAAGCCGGACAACGAATTAGAACCAAAACCAGCAAAAATGGTCCAGCGCAGAATCTCTAATATTGGGATGTACTTATGTTCCCGGCAGTCGGGATGCTGGCACTCAGAATGCCGGCGCTAGAATCCCAGGTGCAGGGAGGGAGAGTTAGGTTTAGAGGTAGGGGTAGGGTTAGCCTACTTATCGGCATGTGTTGGCATTGTAATCCAGTTGGGATGCCGGCGTTGGGATTCTGAACACCGGAATCTTGAGCGCCAGTATCCTGTACCCAACCACTATATTTCATGTGAGATTGTAACTTGAGAGCCTGAAAGATCACCTACTATTTGGGAGACTCCTGGACATTCCGGGAGAGTTGGAAAGTATTAACAAATTATGTGATCAATGTTCATAATGAAACTTATCACCATCAACTAATTTAAAATGTATTCCTGTACAAGCCAAAACTTCACTCAACAATACTGTAAAATATAGCATATTTCCACAATATAATGTAACAATATTTGTATAACATCATCCTGTAATATAATTTTTTAAGGTTCTAATTCTCACATATTAATTCAAATACAGTTAACTTTTTCCAGAATATAGTGGATTATATATATTGTGAAGAATAGCTATAGTAATTGTGCTTAAAACCAACAATAGAAATAAATTGTCTATATACAGTAAAGTGAGTTAACATTTATTCTGTAATGCTGTTAAATGTCTGTCATGCACGGGTCCCCTCTCACAGCTTTCACAGCCACCAGTGTCGTACGGTAGAGGGGAACAATCTGGGAGTAGTATCATACAAAAGCAACCAAAAAATGGGGTAGTAGGGAAGGCAAAATAGTGAGAGAAGAAAAGAGGGGGGAGAGCAAAAATGGGTTGAGAAAGTAACAGGGGAGGGGGCAGAGAGTGAGAGAGCAGAAAGGAGGTGTAAAAAAACAGAAGTAAGGGGGCTCAGGGGTAAGGGGGCTTAAGAAGGGAGAGACTGGTGTACAGAAATCAGAGAATGCAGCTCCTGCTCCCATAATCTGTAGATATAATAATGCAGCACACTATTCTGACCTGAACTGTTTATTTTGGTTCATGTTCATTTGTCCATTAGTAGTCTGAAACTAAGTATTATGGGGGGATTTCAATTACAGACGAAGGGTGCGAATTGCCATTGCCACTGCGTTTAAACTCAGGCAACGGTAGCTCATCTCGCTCCCTTCGCCCCAGACGGCTGAATGCCCGATTCGCTTAAAAGATTCCGCTGCCGTAAAGTGCGCCAGCTGCCACGCAGATTCAGCCGGGCAAATTTATTCACTCCTAATTATATTCCCCCCATGACTCAATGATTTCTAGTGTTAAAAAGACTGTTCTAGGAAACATGGGCTCACACCCTGAACCCGAGCCAAAGATGCTCACTGGTTAAGAGTGCTGACATAAAGCAAGAGGGCACCACTGGCAGCCATTGGCATTCATTTGGGCTGTTAATTGCTTTACTTAATGGATCAGTGGATGGGAATTTTTTTTTTTCTCTTTAGCATATCTCCTAACATCAGAGGCCGTCATCTCAGGGCATGAGGTATTTCCACATCATTGAGGGAGTGCTTCTACATTGCTTTGGGTGGTTGGTCACACCCCCAGGGGCATGCCTGGCAATGCCCTTTGTCTAGGGCCAGTCACCTTTAACTGCCACACATGCAGCATCTGTTCAGACAGTGAATGAACATACTTCTCTAATGCCCCAATCATCGGGACAATCCAGAGCCTATTGTGACAGCAAGGCAGAGCCCTCAAATAGGAATTGCGCTAATGAAATTGGGATGATCGGATGGTATGCTTTTACACTTTTTATGGAATATAGTTAAGGCCATATTTAATTTACTAATGCAATAATTGGCTACCCCTGTTTACATACTGTATGTGCCTCAGATAAGCCAGATCTAATTGTGCTTTTCATGGGTAGGATGAACATCTCATTGTTTTCTGTTGCTTCCTGAAATCTATATAAAGTTATTACTGCTGTTAAATATTGGAATTTTTTATATAAGGGATATTAAATAAGTTGGATAACTTCAAAATAACTGTTATAAAATATTATTGATTGTAAATGCATGCATGGTCGCTGGCTTCACTTAACTCAATTTTATTCCTCCAATGACTTTAAGTCTTCTTTTCTATCATTCTATCATTCTGCTGTAATTTTGTAAACATTTTGGAGATCCAGGTAAATAAAACAATACATATAAATATTTTACCTATATTAGTGTCTGTAAGATTGTGAAGTACTATATTGTTATGCGATACTATGGGGGTCATTCAGACCCGGTCGTTAGCGCCGATGCGCTCGGACCGGGTCGATGGCCCCCCACAGAGCATGCGCACGATGGCGCCATCGTGCGCATGCGTGAGACCCGCTACGACCGACAGCGCCTGTCGTAGCGGGTCTCGATCCAAAGGGGGCGAGCTGTCAATGTTGATTGACAGTTCGCCCCATTTGGAAGGCGGGCCGGGGGGGTGGTAGCCCAAACGGGGGCGTTCCCATGGGAACGCCTACCTTTTGGGGGCGGCCCCACTGACATCACTAGTGATGTCAGTGGAGAGCTTCCGGCTCAGACAGAGCCGAAAGCTCTCCGGGGCTTACGGCAAGGGAGACCCTACCCTAGGGTCTGGTCGTAAGCCCCGATGATCGCGATGGTCTTGACCATCGCGACCATCACCTTAGGCAGTCGTAAGGCTGTGGGTGTTAACCCACAGCCTTACCACCGCAAAGGAGGACGTCTTGAAAATTCAAGAGGTCCTCCCCTCATTCAGACCGAACGCACGCTCTGTGCGACCGGCTCTGAATGAGGTCCTATATCTCTAGAATAGTTTTACATTAAATAAATAATAGAGTTGCTACTGTATATAGGGAAGTTTGAGAAACATATTTGGAGATGGTGCTTCAGTATTACCATGCAGGGAGTTCAGTTGTACATATTAGGCTGCCGTAATAAAAGCAAAAGCTGCTTTCCATGGAAAGCCACTGATAATTCACATACTGGGGAACTGGGGGCTTATAGGGTAGTGGTGGTTTTACTGGGGAAGCTGCAGGCCTGCAGCCCCTAGGTAAAATCTGTCACTGATCAGCACTAATCACAGTGATAGAAAACCTAATATTGCTTTATCAATAAAATATCAGCTGATACTGGCGGCAGCTGTAATAGTTAACTCTCCAGGAATACTGCATGAGCATTGTATGACTTATACCCCTTTCACATCGATAATGGCGGGTCGCATCCGGGATTTGTACACGCGTCCATCCCGGGTGCGATCCACCTCAGGCCGGCGGCATGACCCGGCAATAATGCCAGGTCGATGACGTCACCACCATCACTGCTGAGCCAGCGCTTGGAGATGAGATCAAAACCAAGCACCGGCTCTCCCTATGCAGTGAACGGGACCCGGGTTGCCTCGGCCTGGGTTACCCCTTCACACCCCACCGCGAGCAGGTTGAACTACACATTTGTAGTTACTTCTACAAAGAATACACACAAGATAAAGAGTTACAGGTGACTCTATTAAAAGTATATTTCAGTTGATTACAGTTTTGTAAATTCTGGGATGCTCTCTGTATCATATGGCAGTCACTGGGAAACTGTGTGTACCATATGGCAGTCACTGGGATGCTGTGTGTAATGTATGGCGGACACTGGGATGCTGTGGGTACTGAAAGGAGATCACTGGAATAATGTCTATGGTGTGTGGCAGTCACTGGGATACTGTCTGTATTGTATGGTGGTCACTGGGATGTTATCTGCACTATATGCCAGATACTGGGGATGCTGTCTGTATATTATGACACGCATGTCATGTGGTGAACATCACAGCCAGAAAGAGATGCCGAGGGAAGAGTTTGTCTCTGCAGCGCAAGATAGCAGAATGTGATTTAATAGTGGAGGTATAGTGGTGCTTATTTGCTTTAGGGGTTTAGGTGCTGTAAATTGAACATTGAGCTCATTTTCGAGAGAAGGAAGCATTTAATAAATATGAATATTAGTTATTTAATTTCAGGGCTGTTTGGGTCGGAAATAGGTTTATAAAATGTGAACACTCTTAATTTAATGTCAAGGGCTGGTTCTGGAGAAATATTACAAATGACGTGGTCATGCCCCAATGTCCCCCTCGTTTCAAATTCTGGCTATGCCACTGACTATGACGGTGCTTGTACTCCCGCAACCAGGGTTGAGAAGGCTTCATCATGCTTTAGGAATATGTTCATATTGAAGAAAACCAAAACCCCTTTTCGTTGTACTGTATATAGAGCTTTTTTCAGGTTGATAAATATACTCATTAATATTTATTAGACACAACTGTACTTCTGTGCTATTGCCCTTTCTCCACCAATTCTACTGACACTGACACACCTGTGCTACTGTTCCACTTTCTGGCAGTCTACTTAATTATGAAATCTGTGAGTCTGTGACCAGAATATGGTTTATATAAAACCATTGCTACTAATTGTCTTTTTTTACCAGCAAATACACCATTTATTGAGTGCTTAGGGTGAATGCAATTTTCAGCATTTATTTTTAATCTATATGCTGAAGTAGTTAAGATCTAAGCAATTGGATTGTTTAGCTTCAATAATAATATGCCCCTTGAAGTTGTTTTTTTCTCATGTATTATTTTGAATAATGATTTGAAAAGAGCATGAAATGAACAACAGAAACTTACGAGACACTTTTAGTATGGCATGACAAAATATGAAATGGTTAGGTTTAACAATCTAATTCAGAAAATAAATTCTGAACACTTACCAAAATGATTACAAATGTGTTTATAAGCTATTTTCAAGAACATCAAAACTGAAATAACAACATAACATTTCTAGCATTAGTTTACCCTCTCTCCCCAGCACATCTAGCACTCCAAGTCTATAATGCATTTTTAACTCTCTGGTGTTTGCTCAAAGACTCTCAAACACAATCTAAATTCTACTGTCAAGCAACGCAATTATTTTTACTAATCCATTGAGAATGGTGCAAGTGGAAACATTTGAACCTAGCCAGTACAATAATTTTATGACTCATTCATGCAGACGCTAGTAGCATTATGTAAATGTCTGCTAACACCTTTTCCTATGCATGGGCACATTGCGTTCATTTTCCTAGGGCGTCAAATGCTTTCTGTTATTAGGTCAATTCTGTAACATCACAGGCAGATTAATCAGATTTAATATAAACATATACTGTATTAGTATATATTTTTTTATTTTATTTATAAGGATAATCCAGACAGGGGCATTTTCTAATCTCTTAACCACTTTACTTGCCAATAACAGTAGAAACTATACATTTTTATGTGCCTTTAATTTTTAAGTGATTAGACCTAACAACCATAACAGAACAAAACAGTTCACCTCCTGGGCGCATTTAAATTAATAGAGATGCAACAGAAAAAACTTATCTTATACCTGTCCTTTTTTTATTTCAATCTTCTCTAATCAAATCTTATATATCTAGATATATATATATGTATATATATATATATATATATATATATATATATATATATATATATATAATTTGCTTAGTCCCTTTGTCCGGAATGCTCTTTGAATTTGAATATCTCAAAGACTAATTAAGGTATTAATGTGATTCTTTTGTGATGGATTTCAATCAGAAATAAATTACAGAATTTGGAATAAAACTGTATAAAATTTGATGAAAAAAAAACCCAACAAAAAACATAATAAATGCTTTAGTAAAGCTAATCTTAAAATGTCAAGAAAACTACCAGAACACAGAGCCGAAGCAGTGACCCGGGGGAAGCGGGATAGGGGTGACCGCCGCCGGCTGCTGTTCTCAAGCACTACTGGTGGTCTGTGCTCTCACATGGACCCGGCGCCTTAGCCATGTGCGGACACTGCTTGCATTCTGCCCAGTTCGACTCCTGATTGGCAGTCTGGCTGTGAGACGTAGCTATTACATAATGAGGGAGGGCGTTTGGGCGGCAGAACAGGTGAGGCTGCTGCCGTAGGGGGCGCTCTTCCCTCACCTACTTTCTCTAACACGTCGATTCCAGGCTTGCAACTCCCAGCCAATCAGCATCGGGTTTGCACCTCGAAAGCAACACCTCTTTTCTCTGCTTTCCACGACAGCTGCTGGCAGCCGCTGATTGGCGGGAGGCTGGGAGACGGTGAGATGGAGTAACAGTGCATTATCATTTGCATCTATAGGGGCTCAGCTTGCAATACCCCCTGGAAACAATCCATTTTGCTTCAGTGTCCAAGGCCAAGTATATCATCGCACTTACAAATTGGTGAAATGTTACAATAAAAAAATCCCCAAAAACCATAAAAGGGTATGGCTTAGCCGGTTATGTTTCACACACATCTTTTATTACCTGATTTAGTCATATTAACATATAATCTGGCCGTTTTCTAGCAAGACATTTTCCTTACGTATGTTCTGGGTTCAAATTGGTGAAATGTTCACCACGGGCATACTAGTTAATAATAATTCTCCACTTGATAAACCATGTAAAGAGAGAAATGACAATCTACAGTAGTGCAGACAATTCATAATTGTGTCAGATATTCAAATACATGTAATACACTTCCTGAGTGGAGTCCTCCGCGTTTCTCAGAAAAATCACTTAGGTGCTCATTCACTGCTGCTCTGCTATGAAAAGAATGGGTGCTTGCACAGTTAGCAGCATAGCGCCTAATGAACACTAAGCATTCCCCTATTGTGACTCAGCCACTCCACCATCGCTATTTTGCCATGTCCCAATTCACACCTCTGAAAGGTTTCCGGCAGCTGTTAAAGTGATAATTGAAGGTAAAGAGAGGATAAGGATGAGCAACTTTTGGCACTTCACTTGCTAAGCAGTTTATTACCAAGGGATATTGTATACCTCTCAACATTCTTCTATGATTATAGGGAACCCCACACGCCGGAAATGCTAGGCTCTTCCCAACTTTCCCCTACCGCGGAACAATGCAGCCCACAGGTGGAACAACAGGACAGCCCCTAAACAACGATACTGTCCCGTCTAAAGCGAGACAGTTGGGAAGTATGGATATCATGAGATAGGGATTTAGGCAATAAATTAAGTTTGTTAGTATCTGGACTGAATTAAATGTTTAGTGTTTGCAATTACAGAAATTTAGAATTCAACATGATGAAAATTAGGCCAATTCAACATGATGTGATGTCAGACATCATGTAAAGTTTGGCTGCGCACTATGGGCCTGATTCAGACCCGGTCGCAAGCGCTGAGCGCTCGCTACCGGGTCGATGGTGGCCCACAGCGCATGCGCGAGACATGGCTAGCGACGGGCACTCCGTCGCTCCGGGTCTCGCAACAAAGGGGGCGAGCTGTCGATGTTGAGTGACAGCTCGCCCCCTTTGGTGGGCGGGCCGGGGGGGGTGGCTGCCCAAACGGAGACGTTCCCATGAGAATGCCTGTCGTTTGGGGGCGGCCCCACTGACATCACGAGTGATGTCAGTGGAGAGATTCCGGCTCTGTTAGAGCCGAAATCTCTCTGGGGCTTGCGGCCATGAGACCCTACCACAAGGGTCTTGTCGCACGCCCGATGGTCGCAATGGTCTTGTTTATTAAACAAGGTCTTATCCATTAAATAAACTATTGCATTGAAGCTTCCCTGTCAAATTTTAAAAATTAACATTTTTATATGAGCCTATTACAATTTTTTTTATTTATAGGGATATACAACCAAAAAACCACAAATCCTCTATCCTCATTTAGTGCTGAGGGATCTATTGTTCCCACTCACACATAGAGAAGGAGCACAGTTGTGTTAGATGAGCAGTGCAATATGTTGCATGTTGTACGTTCCCCAGTCTGGAGGGTATCAGACTCTGCCATATGTCTAAATTGACTGTGCTCCACCTATATCTGTACATATGTACTGTACATGTCATGCAGCTCTACCTGTTTTCTTCAACAGATGGCATATAAATGATTTGGCTTGCCTGGTGGCATATGGGTTTCCATCAGCACAAGAATGCTGAGAAAGTGTATGTGTACCACACTTCTACAATTCTACGCTATATGAGAACCTTGATGATGCCCCCCCTCCCCATCTCCTTGTTGGACTGGAAACACCTAGATTTATTAAAACCAGGATCAACCCTTCCTTCAGAAACCTACTTGGGTTTAGATCATGCTAAGAGCACTCTTCAACTTGGACTGCAGAGCAGCAGTGCTAATTTAGGATTCAACTCGTTGCAAGTTGAGGAGGTGGACACTAAAATACTGGAGCAATTCTACATGTGTGGGGACAGCTGATCCGAAAAATCAACTGTCTCCACGGTCTCTTAAGGTGGGTACACACCTGACAGATATATCTGCAGATGATGGTCGTTCATACACACTGAACGGCCATCATCTGCTTGTGCCCTCGGTTCTTGGCAGCAGGGGGGTGGGTCCCACCCCCCTCCTTGTGGCTGCCACTGTGTGTGTATGGGTGGTCTGCAGACTGCCCATACACACTTGCTGATGGACAGATTGTATCTATCAGTCTGTACCCAGCATAACATTGCTACTTCGGTAGCAGTTAAACTATGCACTGCTGAGTTGTAGGGCTGTGCAAGGAGAGTGAACAGCAGCAGAGGGAAGTTTTGTTTGATATTTTTTATAATGAATATATTACTCAATTTCTACAAAAAAAAGGTGAAAATGTTAATTTGCACATACTTTTGTAGAAATTAAAGGATAATGAATAGGCCCCTAAAACACAAGTTCAGAACTTAGCATCACAATGATTGCAAATTCTCTCAAAAAAGCCTCTTTAGTGCTGTTAGTTAACAACATTCTCTGTACTAGCCAGTTCTGCTAATGACCATAATTAGTGTAGACTCTTACACCATAAGGGACTTTCCTGATAAAGACACAGTTAAAAAATAAATGTTTTTACTAAAACCATACAAACAAATTTCATATTTTTGGAGAAGCTGGAAATGTAATTAGCAGTTGTTCATCATGTAGTTTTTCTCCATTGCCCTCTTCAAATCATAACAATGCCACAATACCTTCACTATCCCACAAGTAACTACCGTATATACAGTCAGGTCCATAAATATTGGGACATTGACAGAATTTTCATATTTTGGCCTCTATTCACCACCACAATGGCTTTGAAATGAAACAAACAAGATGTGATTTAACTGCAGACTTTCAGATTTAGGAATTACAACGGTTTCTATATGTGCCTCCCACTTTTTAAGGGGCCAAAAGTAATGGGACAAACTAAACAATCCTAAATCTAAACTTTCACTTTTTAATACTTTGTTGCAAATCCTTTGCAGGCAATTTCAGCCTGAAGTCTGGAACGCATATACATCACCAGACGCTGGGTTTCATCCCTGGTGAAGCTCAGCCAGGCCTCTACTGCAAATGTCTTCAGTTCCTGCTTGTTCTTGGGGCATTTTCCCTTCAGTTTTGTCTTCATCAAGTGAAATGCATGCTCAATCAGATTCAGGTCAGGGGATTGACTTGGCCATTGCATAACATTCCACTTTTTAGCCTTAAAAAACTCTTTGGTTGCTTTGGCAGTATGCTTCGGGTCATTGTCCATCTGCACTGTGAAGCGCCGTCCAATGAGTTCTGAAGCAAGTGACTGAATATGAGCATATAATATTGCACAAAACACTTCAGAATTCATTCTGCTGCTTTTGTCAACAGTCACATCATCAATAAATACAAGGGAACTAGTTCCATTGGCAGCCATACATGCCCACGCCATGACACTACCACCACCATGCTTCAATGATGAGGTGGTATGTTTTGGATCATGAGCAGTTCCTTTCCTTCTCCATACTCTTCTCTTCCCATCACTCTGGTACAAGTTGATCTTTGTCTCATCTGTCCATAGGATGTTGTTCCAGAACTGTAATGGCATTTTTAGATGTTGTTTGGCAAACTCTAATCTGGTCTTCCTGTTTTTGTGCCTCACCAATGGTTTACATCTTGTGGTGAACCCTCTATATTCACTCTTGTGAAGTCTTCTCTTGATTATTGACTTTGACACATATACATCTACCTCCTGGAGAGTGTTCTTGATTTGGCCAACTGTTGTGAAGGAGTTTTTCTTCACCAGGGAAATAATTATTTTGTCATCCACCATAGTTGTTTTCTGTGGTCTTCCGGGTCTTTTGGTGTTGCTGAGCTCTCCGGTGCGTTCTTTCTTTTTTAAAAATGTTCCAAACAGTTGATTTGGCCACACCTAATGTTTTTGCTATCTCTCTGATGGGTTTGTTTTGATTTTTCAGCCTAATGATTGCTTGCTTCACTGATAGTGACAGCTCTTTGGATCTCATATTGAGAGTTGACAGCAACTGATTCCAAATACAAATGTCACACCTAGAATCAACTCCAGACCTTTTACCTGCTTAATTGATAATGAAATAATGAGGGAATAGCCCACACCTGTCCATGAAATAGCTTTTGAGTTGATAGTCCCATTACTTTTGGCCCCTTAAAAAGTGGGAGCACATATTGAAACCGTTGTAATTCCTACACCGTTCACCCGATTTGGATGTAATTACCCTCAAATTAAATCTGAAAGTCTGCAGTTAAAGCACATCTTGTTTGTTTCATTTCAAAACCATTGTGGTGGTGAATAGAGGCCAAAATCTAAAAATGTTGTCAATGTCCCAATATTTATGGACCTGACTGTAACTGCCACCAACAAGATCAGTACACTTATCTCCTGAAATAATCTGTACTTTTATGAGCATATTGATGGACTGGTTACAGATTATTCTAACCCCTGCCCACTTTAAAGTTGAGAACACATGAACAGGCAGAAGAGGAAGCAGGAAAACAAAAAAGGTGACCTGTTCCTACTCAAATAAACCATTAATAAGGTTAAACCTCACAAAATGACAAACATATATACTGTAAGGCCATACATCTTCATACTGACTTAACAAAGCGAAAGATGAGAGTCTCTTGATTACTGTTTGTGATTGGTCTATCCTTTCACATTCCTGCTGCATCACATAGCCCCAGTTCCTTGCATGAAGCAATACCCCTGGGCTCTGGCTAATGGAAGGAGAGGGTTAATAAACTTAATAGATGGTAGTGCACTTTTAAGACGAGGTTAGAAGGACATTGTTTTTTTCCAACTTGTTAACATGTGTAATTTGTTTGCACAAATGGAATTTGCATTATGATAGATTATGATGAGCATCTCTGTAATTGAAATTATAATTAATTACATCTGCTCCTGGAAATCTTGAGGCTTGGGACCAGATGCTATATTTAGAAGGGACTTGTTCCCTTTTAATCTGCTGTATATTAATCAGCCAAGCTGGCTAGGCTTGGTGATCTTCATTTTCTAGCAATGTATATTTTACTAAAATGTCAGAATCAGCAGTGGTGTACCTCTTTCAGCTTTAATAATATTTATGCAATTTACATTTTTTGCTAAATTTACCTAACATAAGATTTTTAACTTCCACTTAACTATTTCCTACAACACATAATGAAAGGTCTGCTTGAAAAGAATTCCTTTCATATACAAAACTTTTACCAGTAAAATAAAGTAAGCAATTTTAATCTTTAAAACAGATGTGGAAAATGCAAAAATTTAGTTAATCGTTAGTCAACTTGAGACAAGAAATGCTGCAAATCAGTTCATAAACCAACTTGTGTATAATTCTTTTACCCATTTGGTTGTCATCTGTCAACACATACTGTGTGATGTGTACTCATTACAGAAATTATGTCACAACAAAATCCATAACCTGAAAATCTTTGAAATGATTTCGACCAGTTACATTTCTCCGCAGCTCTAAGCTAAGTTCTGTTTTTATCATTGCAGTATTTTTCTAAAAATCTATTAAGGATAGCAATTTAAAAGAAAAAATTAAAGGTTTGGGTCAAAAATAAGCTTCTTTCATGCAATCTTAGCATCACACCCCAAATCGGCTGATGGAACATTTTACATTTTTCCCTCCCAGCTAGAAAAGTGTATTACTAAATAAAGTGACAAAACATCTTGGAAACTAACATAAACGTGCAATTTTAATGCCTCCTAATCACACAAATCAATACAAGATTTTTGTACTTGTGCATGACCTTCCTCAAATTATCTCTCCATTTTGGTTGAATAAGAGAGCGCGTGGGCTATTTGATAAAACACTAAGTGTGTGAAATGAGAGGCCTCATCACTTTTGCCAGACTCCTTTTGACAGCATGATGATAGAAGCATCACATCTCTGCAAGAGAAAATGCAAACTGACAAGAGATGAGCCTTTAGATGTTGAATATAATCTTGAATTGTGCTTCAAGTGCCTTATTATCTTGTCTTTTGATGTCTGAAGGGGTGGTTCATTGTTAGGGGGAAAAAAGGAGAACAGTCACACATCTTTACCATTTTTAGAGGGGAAAAAACTGTTTGGCCTTTAACAACTGCTTTTTCGTCTAATGTCCATTTCTTTTTGACAATAAATATGTCAGGCCATCAGTAAGTGACAAACAATTTGCTTTATATGCCAGGCTTTTATGGCTTGTGGGAGCTCATGTGGAAGCTTATTTCTAAAAAGCATTTTAAATTAGCACCATTACAAATGTTAACATAGATGGGATCCTTATGCAGATGTTAGTTCACTTGTTATTTTCGCAGTTTCCAGCTGAGTGTGTTCCCTTATTGACTAGATAAAGTTATATTTTGTCAATGAAAAGACTTTTAAATGTGATCTGTGCATCAGCAGAAAGATAGTAACACTAAGTGCAAATGTTATTAATTCGTTATTAATCGTAACAGACCCTTGTGAGTAACACACCTTGTCATGTTGCTTTATCATTGCAATTATGTGTTTAAAATATGCATGTTAAGCAGTGTTTATATTTATCGGCACAGATGTTTATTTTTTAAAACGTTAGAATTCTAATTCAATCATTGGGCCTGATTCAGAGATGGGCGCAATGCCTATGTTTATGCACTTTAAGCGATAATCGGCAATCTGCGCTTGCATATGAGTGGCAATGCGCATGAGTTAAGTTTCATTTTCGTTGTCGCTCGAAGTGAGGTTTTATTTGCAAAATGATTGACAGACAGGGAGAGTTTGTTAGCGGCAATGTGAAGATGGTGACTCAAACGCAGGTGTATCATGACCGTTTTCGGGCATGTCTTTGCCTGTATCTGTGATCCCGTATGCAGTGAAAATGGCTCCACTGTCTCCGTTTCTGTGGCCATTCCGTGCGATCATAGGGTTACTCAGAAGTCCGATAATTGACTGATCTGCGACTGAATTGCGTCTTTGTATGCAGTTGCTTGGAATTGTGAAGCTGTCGGTGGGTGTCTCTCAATACAAATCCTGATGGCTGCGACATTTGCATATTTTCGCACAGACGCTGAGTAAAAATTTGCAGCTGCGGTGTCATTTGCGAACATCTCTGAATCAGGCCCAAAGATCATTAATGACTAATTCAAAACGCACTAAAATGCTCCTTTATACTCCAATACTATATTATTTGTCTAAAACAGTCGTGATATTTGAAATGACAAACCAGGAAAGGTAAGGAATGTTGATAAAGTAACATGAAAGAACTACTGTATAACAAAATAACATGGCACCAAATAATCCTATAACATACCTTATAAATATAATATGCATACATTGTTTTTCAAGCCAAACTGACACATTGCAATAGCTTAAAAATAAAAACTATCTATATACCTGATCCAAATAATGGAATGGGAATGTTAATCATACAGAGACATTGTGCAGTTATGTCCTGGTTCCTGTAGAAGGCTTACACCTCTCCTCACTGATAGGCTGAATAAAGCAATAACCCCTTATCATAAAAGGCTTCCAATGTCAAGAAGACCCATCACATTAGTAAGACATTTCTTTGATCTGGTGTTTACTCAGAGCCAGGTAAGACCCCGCGGGGCCCTAGGCATGATACTTACTTAGGGCCTACATGGTAAATTTGGCATAAATACTATCCTAGCATTCACCTAGAGCCCCAGTTCCTGACAGATACATGTGATCATTTTATTATATGCTGGGAAGCAAGAAAATCTTTCTCACGGCATACATCTAGTCATATTTGGCTACTCTCCTGGAATTTCCAGGAGATTCACAAATTTCGGGAGATTCTCCCAGACAAGAGAAAAAGCTAGCCTCTCGCACGCCTCCCACTTCCCTAGTGAAGTGCGCTGTCTGGGGACTTGATGACACAATTTATGTTAAATCACATCATAGTTGCCCTGCCCCATGCTGTACAATGCCAAAAATTGCTGCTTTCTATGGAGGGGTGTGGAGGCCCTAATGATGCGATTGCAGCACCTCCCATGCAACTACAGCCATAATAATATGATTGCTGCACCTCCCACCTAGTACAAAAACATGGATGGCTGGGACTCACTGGCAGTTGGTGTGACTGCCCTATTTGAATTTTGGACTGTACTGCAGCCCCACCCCTGGAGCCGCTACTGATTGCAATTTAAAAAAATAACCAAAAGTGACACTTAATACTTAGGGCAGGATGTACTAAAGTGAAAATGCAGCCAAAAATGCGAACATTTCCAATTTCAGAAGATTGACTATATGTTTAAAGCTCTGGAAAGTGATACTCTCCTGAGCTTATACCCGGTAGGCAACACCTTCTATAGATTGCATTGCCTAATAGAGGCCTATGGGCTTCGTTCTGCATTCTTCCCTGGTAGAGATCCAATTGGATCCCTCCCAGTGTCCCCCAAGACTCATCCATGGGCAAGCGCATGTGCTGAAGGTCAGCTCTCTTTGGCGGAGCTGTCCTTTGCGATTGTAATTGCATATGTACATGCATACCAGCATTATTAACGCCGGTATGCATGTGTTAAGTGGAGGGTTGTAAAGCATCCATAATACAATATTTGACACATCTCACCCTCAATGTAAAAACAATATAAAAGGATTTATATTTACTTATTCATCACTATTCCTCTAAATGAAAAATAAAATATACAATAGCGCATTACCATATAGATACATACAGTGACCATGTCGACATTCATCATGTCTACACGGATGATATGTTGACATAATGAACTGTCAACAAACTGTCCCTGATGGCCCAGTGATCACTTACCTTTTCCCGGTGGCAGCGGCGACTCCAGCACCTTCTTCCAGGTCCCGGTGGAAGTCACTTCTGGTACAGACCTGTGATGCTCCAGCACTCAGGTAAGTATTTTGCCCCTTATCTCAAACCCTAATCCCTAACCCTAACTCTCTCCCTAGTATCTAACCGTAACCTCCCCCTTCCCCGCAGCCTAACCCTAAGCTCCTCCCCGCAGCCTAACCCTAAACTCCTCCCCACAGCCAAAAGCTCCCGGCAGCACCTAACCTTAGCCGTCTGCATCCTCACTATGTCAATATTTCACATGGGGACAGTGGTGATGTTGACATTGTGAACATGTCAACATTCTGGGGATGTCAACATTTTGCTTGTCGACAGTTAGAACCATGTCAACATTGTAATATCAATGTCAACAATATGCTATTGACATTATGAATGTTGACATGGTTATTGTCGACCTTCTGACCGGATAACATGCTTACCATGGACGTGCAGTCAGGGTAGGCAGGGGAGGCAGAGCCTCCCCTCTCATACCCCCTCCCCTATCATACTACCTGTCATCAGGGCCGGATTAACAATGGCCCACAGCATCTGCTGTAAACAAGATTTTTTTTTATTCCTACTACAGTACAGCCTCACTGTCAGCGGCCGCTGTCTGTGGCACCACCTACTAAAACCCCCGACAGGCTGCTCACCACCCCGACCCTCCCGGCCACAGGTAGCACAAACACCAATGACAAAACATATGGTGGCCGCGGGGGGGGCACAGTGGAAAGCCGCTTGCTGAAGTGCAGCTAGATGCTGCCTGCTAGCCCTCTCCCTGCGCCAAATACTAGCGTCTTGGCAGTGGCGCCTCCTCTTGACGTCACATAGGTGTTGACCCCACTCGGAGCTCATCTCCGTGTAGGCTGTCCGGGCCACCTGGTGACTGATGTAGTCTTTCGGGTATCGGGATGTCATCTCCTGCGGTCTGTTGGCTGCTGCTTACCACTGAGCCTCAGGCAGTGCTACTCTTAACTCCTAAAGGTAAGCAAGCACTGACAGA